>CM062807.1:1085582388-1085821878 GCA_031772625.1 Pinus tabuliformis
ATCTCTATTATGCTCAAAAGTGTGAATACATTAGTTTACGGTGCTCAGAAAGCTCTGAAACCTATTCCAATGGGTCCAAAATGCCCAAAAATGCTTGTGTAGCCTCTTTCTACTCCTGATTTGGTAAAAAACTAAAGAAGTTATGACCTTTTCCAATCCTATGTTAATTGCACTGCAAATTCCCCAAAATCTGACACCA
Organism: Pinus tabuliformis; assembly: GCA_031772625.1. Classification (NCBI taxonomy): domain Eukaryota; kingdom Viridiplantae; phylum Streptophyta; class Pinopsida; order Pinales; family Pinaceae; genus Pinus; species Pinus tabuliformis. Next base: position 1,085,582,588 of record CM062807.1, read on the forward strand.
TCCTACAATTTTGCCCCAAAACGCGCTAACAGAGTGACAATTTCACTGAAAGTCGGGTGAAATTGTCAGAACCTTTAAATATCTGCTAACGCCTGAATTCCGAAAATCATGGCCATGTGGGGGGCTAAGGCTAACAGCCCATGCCCGCACTGCTCTCTGCCGGTGGTCGTGTGTTGTTAATGCGACCAAGGGCCGACCCCCGTGGGTTGGCCCTACCCCCAAATGGTGTGCAAGTGTAATTCAAATGAAACCTGTGACTATAATGGTTAGGCAACACTTGTGATGGCGTATTAGCGAAGACTTTGGACTTGTGTTGGGAGGTTGCGGGTTCGACCCCCACTACCTCTGCTCGGAGTTGAACAATAATTTTGGTGGCCCCCAGCTGCCACGTGGCAGCCTCCATCTGGGTCATGTGTCAGCCCTGTGGTTGGCCACCAATCCGACCAATCAGAAATCGTCGAATTGCACCAATAACAATATGCCACTTGTCAGCACCCCATTCGTTGAAGGAGCTTGTTCACCAGTCAACTACCACATACTCTTGCCTAGTCAACGCCACGTCAACAGTACGGACTGCTGACTAGGCTATCAATTTTTTTGAAAAAATCGCATGTGTTGGGAAAGTGAATAGAACATGATTCTGGGATCATATGGTGTCCGTTTTGTGCGAAACAAGTTGTGCCAAATTTAGGATGACGAGCACTATGTGGTCGTCCAAGTTCCATACCGATCCAACAACTTTGATTTTGAGCTATTTTTTTGAGCACCTGATCATTCCTCCCCACTGGAAGCCTTTTGGACCCCAAAATATTACTTTCAATTGTCCAACAGGTGAGGGTACAGTTCCCTCACCTTTCGAATCTCGATCCTTTCAACACCAACTTGGAATTTTTTATCTACCTGATGGTTGTCGTGACTTGCTTTGTACTTGCCTTTGCTCTTTTCAAGCTAATCTTCCACTGTTTGATGTACCATTTGGAGTCGTTCAATGGACTCCTTGGCTTTGTCCATGTTACCATCAATATCAACATCCTTCTTACCAAGATGATACAACACATTATGATTTAAATGGTAAACAAATTCCTCTACTTGATTCCTTTGACTCAAGCTTGAATGTACGTCTTGAAAGTATGTATTTTGTTGATCATGACTTTCATGTAAAACAAAATGATGCTTGAGGAAAGTAATTACACAAACAATAGGACTAGAAAGTACATCAACAAACTTGTTGCTTATACCTTTCTTATTCCTTTTGACCAAGTGGAATAGTAGAAGAAAACCCATCCAATGAAAGTGCTTTTGTCACTGCAACTTAATCACTGCACCATTGAAAATTTCTGAATGAAATGAAATGGGCTTACCATGTTGCATAAGGATTGCGCCCATGGCATAATTGCATACATCAACCTGAAACTCAAATGAATTTTTCAAGCCTAGAAGAGCAAGTATAAAGGTTGAACTGATCTTTTGTTTCAAAGCATAAAATGCCTCTTGTTGTTTGCCTCCCCACTGGAAGACCTTTTGCACAACTACCAAAGAATGCAAATGAGATACAATAGAAGAAAATTTAACAAAAAATTTCCTCCAACATTGAGTCACTCCCAAAAAACCTCTTATCCAAATGACTATCTTGAGCATTGACCAATCCATAATGGCATCAATCTTGGAGAGGTCTAACTTCAACTCACCTTCTCCAATATTATGGTCCAAGTACATCAAAGAAGTTTTATCCAACTTATACTTTGACATCTTCAATAACAAATGTTCTTGACATATGACATCAAGTAATTTTTTCTCACACATGACATGTTCATAATGAAATTTTCTGAAAATGAAAATGTCATCCAAGTAGACTATCATGTCTAGAAATGGCTTCAATACATCTTTCTTCATATGCATGAAAGTAGAAGGAGCATGGCAAAGACCAAAAAGCATAACAAGCCATTCAAACAAACCTTGCTTGGTTTTGAATGTCATCTTCCATATGTCTCCTTCAACAACTCTACTTTGATGATAGCCACTCCTTGAATCCCATTTAATGAAATGCTTTCCATTCTTCTTGGACACCAAAACAATAGGTGCACCACATGGTGAAGGAGATGGTCAGATGATCCTTTTGTTCAACAACCCTTGGATTTTCTTTGTTATTTCTGCACTTTCCCTTCTTGACATCCAGTGCATGTCAATGTTAGGAAGAAGACACTTTTGTTGTAATGGTATTTCATGTTGGATTCTCCTCTTGGGAGGAAATCCCTTTGTTTTATGAAACACCTCATCATCATGGTTAACTACATCAACCAAATCAATTTGCAATTTTGAATTACAACCATCAAATGTTTCATAATCAACATCAACATTGGGTTTGATCATAAGAAGCACTAAATTTTTGCTTGAATTCACTAGTCTTTTCATTTGCCCTGCATTAACTAATGAAAGGTTTAGTTTCTTGCAATGAGCTCTCACAATATACTCCACACCATCTTTGAACAAGTGGTACTTGTTTTCATGACGATAAAAGATTGATTTTCTATCATAGAGGCAAGGACTACCCAAAACAATTCCTGAAATATCAAGTGGTACAACATCTATTTCAACTTCGTCACTGAAGTTTGTTGTGATTGCAAACCGAATAATACATTTTCTTGTAACCTGTAAGTTTGTGTCCTTGCATATCCAACCCAATGGATATGGCTTGGGATGTAAAATGGTTTCAAGATTAAGTTTCTTGACTAAGTCATCAGATATCAAGTTGGCTTGAGACCCACTATCAAATAGTGTGTTGATTTTTGTATGTTTTGAGATTACCCTCACATGAAATAATTCAATCTGTGTTTCTTCATTTGGAGTGCTAGTGTGACAATTTGATATACTAGTGCTAGCAATGGATTCTTTTCCTTTCATACCCATGGCTGTAATTTTAGTTTCATCACCTGAATCAGATCCCAAATCCTCTTGAATGATGGCAGTTGTCTTTTCTTTTCCTTTGTTGTTGAATTTCTTAGGCCTCATCTCAGGATGAAGCTTCCAACAATTAGCTTCATCATGACCCTCTTTGGAACAATGTTTACATATTGTTTTCTCTCCTTCCTTTTTAATGGATGCATTTTTCTTTCCTTTGAAACCCTTTTCTTTTTCTTTACCCTTAAATGGCTTTTTACTACCCTCTTTTGGAGTATTTTTCCCTCTTGCCTCAAGATGAGTGGCTTGCACACACACCTCATCTAGATTATTGGGATTAAACATAAGGATAGTATGCCTAAGGTAACTATATAAAACCCCCTATACACTTCAGCAACGTGTCTTGTGATTGCAAATCTACACCTAACACTAGAGACCTTTTTCTGAATTATTGGGTGTAATCTTGTACATTTTGACCATTAAGTTGTCCAAAGTTTTTCAATTCATGATGACTTTCTGCATATAAGCTAGAGGGTAGAATTGTCTTTTAATTGCAACAATGAAATTAGACCAAGAAATTGAGATCTTACATGCTTTTTTATCTCTTCTCGTGTCTTTGATTCCCACCATACTAGTGTTGCACCCTCCATCTTCAAGGAAGCTAATTGAATCTTTATGTCATCCTCTTGAAGGTTTTTAATTCTGCAATAGACCTCCAACTGACGAACCCAATTGTCAAGCTTCTCTGCATTCACTTCACCATTATGGGCAGTTCAAATTTAACATCAAGTTTTAATAAGGGTGATTAATCAGTTCCTTTTGAGGTATGTTGATGAGTACGAGTAAGGGTTGTGTTAGTGGAAGATGGTGAAGATGCTTGTGAAGAAGAAGATGAAGAAGATGGTGGAGAGGGTGGAGCTTTACCTCCATTTCCATTACCGCCTCCTCTTGAATAACCTTCTCCTTTGGGAGGTTTGGAGCTTTCACCCTGTAGTCTGGTATTCCCCTCTTCATAGAGGACCTTCACCATATCTGTCATATCAAATAAAGCCTTCTTGAAGACCTTCTCATCCTCTGTCATGCTTGTAGGTTCTCCTTCATGAGACATGCTTACTGGAGTCTCAACTGCAACTTGAGGAAGAACTGGTGGTGGAGATTGTGGCAACCTTGCCCTCCTTCCCCTTAACCCAACTTCAAGGCTTTCAACCAGCTTCCCTTTTCCTCTCTTGAGTTTCAACCTTGTAAGAATAACATTCACTTGCAAAACAGTTAAATCCTTCTTGCACAAATAAAACCAAGAGCTCTGATACCAAACTTGATATGATTGAGAAAATTATTTTTGTTGTGCTAAAATTCCTTTTTCAGAATATATTTAAAGTGCTTGAGGATTTATGAAATTATTTGCAAGTTTAAACATGGGTTTTTGAGTGTTTTTATGTAAATTTCATGTGCAAATTAACATAAACAAATGAATGAAAAACAACATATAATAGACATAAACATCACCATAAACAATATCACAACAACACATGATGAAGGAGTTCACCCCTCCTAGGCCACGTCTCCTTGGTCCAGCTTCCAATGGCTTGACCCTCTCTATTATGCTCACAAGTGTGAATACATCAGTTTACAGTGCTCAGAAAGCTCTGAAACTGTTCCAATGGCTCCAGAATGCCCAAAAATGCTTGTGTAGCCTCTTTCTACTCCTGATTTGGTAAAAAAACTGAAGAAGTTATGGCATTTTCCAATCTTCTGCTAATCACACCGCAAATTCCCCAAAATTCGGCACCATCCTACAAATTTGCCCCAAAATGTGTTAACGGAGCAACATTTTTTCCGAAAGTCAGGCGAAATTATCAGACACTTTAAATGTCCGCTAACGCTTGAATTCCGAAAATCGTGGCCACATGGGGGGATACGTGCCCAAGGCTAAGGCCAACGGCCTGCCCCCGCCAGCCAAGCCCTTGCACTGCTCTTCGTCGGTGGTTGTGTTGCTAATGCGACCAAAGGCCGACCCCCCTGGGCTAGCCCTACCCCTAAACGACGCAAGTGTAATTCAAATGAAACCTACGACTATAATGGTTAAGCAACACCTGCAATGGTGTATTGGTGGAGACTTTGGACTTGTGTTGGGAGGTCGCAGGTTTGACCCCTGTTGCCTTTGCACGGACTCGAACAATAATTTTGGTCGCCCCTGGGTTGCCATGTGGCGGCCTCTGGCTGGGCCACATGTCAACCCGTGGTTGGCCACCAATCTGACTAATCAGAAATCGTCGAATTGCACCAATAATAATATGCCACTTATTAGCACCCCATTCGCCGAAGGAGCCCATTGACTAGTCAACTGCCACATACTCCTACCTAGTAAGCACCACGTTAGCAGTACGGACTGCTGACCGGGGTGTCAATTTTTTTGAAAAATTCACCTATTTGGGAAAGTGAACATAACATGATTCCGGGAGCATACGGTGTCCGTTTCGTGCGAAACGAGTTGCGTCGGATTTAGGATGACGAGCACTACGTGGCCGTCTAGGTTCCACACTGATCCGACAACTTTGAATTTTGAGCTATTTTTTTTAGTACCTAATCATTGTCTATGCATATTCAACAAATTACTGTAAGGATTCTATAAATTGAAGTTATTATCATTATTTTTAAAGCTAAAATAAATTTCATTTACAATGGGAATGTGTAGGCCCTAGATTTTAATAACACAATATACATTGGTGTCTCTACATGGTCTATATATAGGTTTTGAAAAACAAAAAAAAAATTAAAGAAATAAAAAATAATGTTTTTTTTTAATCTATGTACATAAAGAATTAATGTGGCGTCATCAAAGAGAGATATAGTATTTAAAAGAAATTTGTCGAGGATATTGCGAGATGGACGAGTGAGATAAATGTTAGGAGCAACAAAAAAAATTGACATCATAGGATATGCTATGTGGAATGGTACGTCAGAACTGTGAAGTCTGGATCATTGTCATCGAGACTTGTGTCCTATAATCTATTGTACGTGATAAACTATATTCACAACTTTTACATCTCAGATTGGTTGTTAGCATTAATCCACAAAGAATAACATTTAATGTTTCCTGTGTGTATAGTGACGCATCAAACTTTGTTCTTGAGATGTGCACCTTGCCGCCATTTATAAATGATAGGTTATGGTATATTACATCGTCACATTTTATAACATGTTGTGTTTGAAAATGCGGTGATATATAACAAGTACATCATCATTATTGCAAAGGTTCATTAAAAGAGGCAATCAAAAATAACATGTTCAATTTAACAACCAATCAAATTAAAGAAAAATATTTTTTTTTAAATAATAAATTCCAATTTGTAATGTTCAACTATAGAAATTTTACAAATTTTTTTGGTCGAACCCAAACTAATATGGGTTTGACCAAAAACTAAATGCAATATCCCCTGGCCTACTACAGGGATAATAAGAGACTAGTTAAATTATGGTGTTAATAAAAATTGATTGATTTTTATTAATAAGTATGTGCATTTGTAGAGTGTAGATTGAAGTGTGTTTTTATATGAAAATGTGTATTTGCTTTTCAAAAAGATTTTATAACTTTTAAAAATATACATTTTAATTGAACCTACCATTTACTACACATCAACACTTTATTTTACAAATAAGACAATAATCCACTTAAAATGAAAACCATATTTTACAAATAAAAGAATAATCCACTTAAAATGAAAACCATATTATAACATAATAATTCATGATACCATTTACTACACATCAACATTTTATTTTACAAATAAAACAATAATCCACTTAAAATAGAAACCATATTATAACCTAATAATCTACTTAAAATAAGACCCATATTGTAACGTATAAAATATGAGTATTTGAAATTACTTCTACCATGTTTAAACCAAACCACACATGGAATATTTTAAAATACCATTGAGTATTTGAGATTACTTCTACTATCTCAAAACAAAATATTTTAAAATACCATTGAGTATTTGAGATTACTTCTACTATCTCTAAACGACAACATGTTATAGGTAAAAAAATTAAACGACAACATGTTATAGGTAAAAAAATTAAAATACCATATACTAAAATATTAATAATTGATTAACACATTTTAAATTTAATTCTATGATATAAATATATAATTTAATTTTCAAAACAACAATATACAATTTCATCCCCATTTTACTAGCCATCCTCATATGCAATTTTATTTTATAATATAAATATATAATTTAGTTTTTTAAACATCAAATACACAATTTCACCCACCTTTCACTAGCCATCCTCATATGCACTTTTACCTATTGAAAAAAAATGCACTTTTACATAATTTCCATTTTTCACTTTCTTAACTAAATATTTATAAAATAAAATTTTTTAATCTTTACCTATGCAAAAGAAGATGACTGGTTAAAATTATATAATGTTAACATTTCAATGTCTATCACTTTATCCATTTGAAATGATTTTTTTCAAATTATATATATTTTTTCTTCATTTTCAGCAACAATAGAACCAATAGTTTCATAAAATATTGGGCTACTAAAAACAAAATATACATTTATATCCAGCAATGTAAATAAATTTGTAAGAAAATCATATTATCAACCATTTTGAGAATCCCAACCACAATATTGATGAAAAATAAGCACAATTAATAAAGTCAAATGATTCCGCTCTTCCTCTTAACCAGTGAAGGAAATCTGAACACATGGATATACGGTGGTATCAAGATAGCCACACAGTCTGCCCTTTAGGGTTATGTTCGCCTACATATAAGATTGTCGGCAAATTCCGCTGAATTGTCAATGAAATCTGCGTGGCAAGGACATTGAAATTGCCAGAGAATTCTAGAATAGCGTGAAATCGACTCCACCTAATGAATCCCTTGTGAACATATCACATAGATTGCACTAACTGACAATCACTTCCCCATCAATCCTAATGGAAGAATTGTAGACATACGCCTCCATAAGGGGAGGTCATTTCTGGTCCACACGGCCATTCCTATGGCCACGATCATCCTTCAACCAAACAAAGGATAGACAACTCCAAGACCACCATTGCCACATCTTCAAAGCAGATTTGCTCCAGGATCACCATTGCCACACCTTCAAATGAATATTTTTCCTCATTATCCATTCGATTATTGACCCTAATTACGTATTTGATCGAGGAATCCCGCCCCAGGGCTTTGAAAATCGTTCCTATTTATTCCCAAGGGCCTCTGTTGCTTTCTATTCCTTTTTGCATCAGGAGGGGTTGTACTTCTTAGCCTTAGGCCTTTTGTAAGGCCCTTCAGCGCAGGCACTTAGTGAAAATCTTCTTGGGTGTTGTTGTTTTGGCTAGATAGTACGTAATTCGATCAAAATAATCTCTTTTGTGTGGCTATTCTTGACAGGATAGCTGAATTCAGGCCCATTTGAATTGCAGTTCCTCGTTGTTTTTAGGTTATCTTGATCGCTATTGTTAGCATTTCTCTGTAATTTCAGTGCTATAGCCTCTTACAATGGCTTCTTTAACCACCATAACAGCGCAGAGAATAACAAAACAGACAATAGATTTCAATAGCCAGACCAATAGGACCGTGTACTCTGTACAAGGGCTCTCAAATTCTTCTCTGAACGTCTTGAAACCGAACAGGCCAAAGCATGCGGGCAGAAAATGTCAATTGGGTATAAGGGGTCCAGCTTTGAATTGTAAGAGAAATTGGGAAACAAGATCATTAGCAGATGACCTAGATGTTATTCCTGTAAAAAGCAATGATACCGTAGACCAGCAAGAAGGTGTTGGGTTCATGTCTCAGGAAATGGAGAAGCGGCCCACAAGTCAGGTTGGAGGATTCAACGCAGACGGAGGGTTATCATTAGAAACTGCTGGTGCCCAAATGCAGATTGGCTCTGGTTCTCCAGTTTCTACGGCAGAAAAAACGGAGGAGATGACGCATATTGACAGGGCTATCAATGCCGCTGTTGTATTTGCTGCTGGATCTTTTCTTGTCACCAAGATGCTCACCATAGACCATGATTACTGGCATGTGAGTCTGATTCATCCCCGCCCCCCTTTTCTTTAAATTTTGAAAAGTTTATCACTGAATTGCTTTTTGGATTCGTCTGAGTGCTTTGTTCTGGAGTAAATTTTATAAATGGAAATTATGAAGTTCTACGTCATCCTAATATTGCAGACCAGATTGGCTTATTGGGATTTAATTTGGCACTTCGTAATTACTTCTGTGAATGGCTCACAACTTTACTTTTCTGGTTGTTTTATTTTTTGATAAGTAGTTATTTGGGTTTTTCCTTCTTTTGCAATTCTAAATTTATTTCCCTCGGTTAATCGGTTGGTTTCACTTATTGCAAAGCATTGCTTGTATTTGGTATTATCTATTGTTTTTTGTCGGTGCGGTTTACTTTATTCTGATATCCTTTGTCCTCAATTTTTGAACGCTTTAATTACATCCCCTTTCTCTGTAATCATTTGTGAGTTGTACTGCTTTCAGATTTTTGTACTTAGTTTCATTATCGGACTGTTTTCTTGGAATATGAGATCATCTTGTACAAATATTTTGATCCGCTCCAGTCTTGATCATTTTTGAGGTCTGGTCTTTTTAAATTTGAAGAGGTTTTATGCTATGATTAGTTCTGTTTCTTCATTCTATTGCAATTTAGTTTGTCTGCTCTTCCTAGCCCAGATTGTTAACTACAATTATAGATGCATTGTTACCTTCTCCTTTTCATTCTTGGCTTGCTGTGTCTAATAAGCTATCTTGATTTCTGATCAGAGGACCATAGCTCCTTTGCTGCTAAATTCAATAGCATTTCGATACATATTATGATTGCTGTACCTTTGCTAGAGAATTCGACTTCTGTTGCTTAATTTCATCTATTAATATTGTTTGTTTTACATATATTTTTCTTTGCATGACCGTTTAGTGATTGAATATCACCTTCAAGTTTGAATGTTACTCTTCCGATTCTCATATTAGTGTTTGGAGTTTATATTATTCTCTTAGATGCTCGTCAACTGGGTATTTGGTACTTTTTCTTTTGTTTTACAGTTGTGTTATATTGATTGAATTTGAGTGCCTAGTAATTTGCAATTATGTTTATGGGATTTTATAAAGATTTTTTATTTCTGTTTTATTATTTTCTTTTCTTCCTAGTGGTCATTCTTGCTGTTGACATCCATCCTGATTCATTTTTGAGCTTGTTTATTACCCGCTAGTCAAGTAACGACACTTGATTTCATGGCTAATTTCCTCAATGATGAGTGCAGCATATAAAGATTTTGATAGGGATTGCCCATCTTTTTTGTAAGTATGAAAACTGCAACCTAGAAAATAGTTCTTTGATTAAATAAAATTCTGGATGCAAAAATCTGCATTTTCTTGTCTAAGGAAAGGAGCTGCTGTGTGTAGATTTCTTTAGTTATAAAACACCAACAATTCTTTTGTTTGTGGGAATATGTATCAATATCATTTTTCCTCATCAATGGGAGAGATGGATATGTGCATAAGAAACTGAATTAAAGAAGGGCTGCATTACATGGAAGCCACAAAGGACAAAAGTTCTTCAGTTTTTGGGAAGTGACAAATGAATTTCTCTCTTCTTGTATAAAACTTCAAAAGACAAATGATTACAAAAAAACAAGATGCCATAGGTAAAATACTAAAAGTATATAGGTACAAAAATCTACAGTTTGTCATCCTTGTAGGGGGCAGTTCATTTTTCCTTTAGGACCAGATATGAAACGTAAGAGTTCAAAAAAAGAGAGACTGCATTTAGAAGTGAAAATTTGAACTTTGCAAATAGCTAAAGTTTGTGTTTCTTATGAGAAACAAGGAGTTTTCCTTTTCATGAAATATCAAGATACATTACAAATCCTGAAAGGGGATGCCTTGTATAGGAGTCATTAGTGATTTGATGCCAAAGATTCTGTTGTTTTCAGAGGCTTTTCTAATGTGAGGTGAGATTTGAAATGCAAAAATAAAGTAAGAGAGAAAATTCAGATACTATCCTCACAATATGCAGTTCCTAGTAATACAGAGCTCTTTTTCTCTTGCGAGGCCACTTTCTTTTTATTGGTAAATACTTGCAGAGACTAGCATTGAATAATTGCCATGATAACATTTTATCAATGTTATTTACAAATCATTATATATCATGTGTTACTTTCTTGATAGTGTGTTCTAATCTTCTTCTCCCCCTCCAAAAGCTTCTTATTTTACTGGGTTGAAAAATAAAATTAAGTACTTCTACATATTTAATGTGAAAGGGCTGATTAAGCTGATCAAGTTTTCATAGGTGGTACTTTCTTGGGGGTAAATATGATGCAGGATATAAATTTTAAAAATTGGCTTGGGTCCTAACCAGCAAGAATATGCATGGCACAGACCCAGACACATAAATTGTGGATGATCATGTCACACGTATTCATATGTGTGACTTGCATTTAGCAGTCCATCCACTTGAAGTCCTCTCCCAGGCATGTGTAACACATATAGAATAACTAGAATAATTGTAAAACAATATTGAATGTTGTTCAAATGATATCAGAATGATATGCATATAATCAACAGTGTTCCACGGGGATGCGTCCCTCAGGGTGGGGAGCACGCCCCCACGCTTCCGGGACAGGGAATCTCCTAGGGAAACATTTCCCCAGGTCCCCCTTTTGGGGAAATGCTGGGGAAACTTTTCCCCGGTGAGGAAATGTGTTTCCCTTGTAGGGGGGCAGGGGACGCAGGGCGACAACGGTTTTGTCCATTGCTGCGAAGGACCCTTTGAATGCAATTTTTTTTTGAAAAGACAATGATTTATGATCGGGGAAACCTAGTATTTGCCCATATTGTCCTACTAATGCTATGCAATTCATGGTAATGTTAAATTCTTAAAGTAAAAGTATCATTTTACTTAAATTTTTAACATTACCATGAAATGACTTAGGATGTTTGAGAGTGGCTTTGACCTTACTGGATTTCATATGGAGAAAGTAGAATTTGAAATCTCACTCAAAATCCAGCAAGCTTAACAGTTTTCCAGGATTTCAGGATTGGGGGGATTGCAACGCTCGATTCGATTTTGTAATGTATGAGGATATGGAACTAGTATTTAATCAAAAGCACCAAGCCCTCTATGTACCTTGATGCTAGTGGCATTGGTTGTAGAACTCCTCTATTATGAGCCAACTAAAAAAAGTGCCCATCACCCAAACAAAATCTTGACTTGACATGCTATGCTTTTTCTATCTTATTTTAATGCTTAGAGGGTGATAATTATGACGAACATCCCAATATACGCAATGATTTCGATGATATGTAGGTATTTGTTGTAACAGTTTTTTGGATGCTAGTGGACATTTGGAGCTTGTTTGTTGATGTATTTTTGGTTTTAGAGATGTATTGCACTCGGTGCTATTTAGGTTATGTGCACCCTTACATGCTATCTTATTTGTGTATAAATGGTTTGGATTCATATGGATGCACATGACTATATATGTCTTTCTTAAAAATTTGAAATTTTATGTGTTTTTGGTTAACCAGTTTTTTGGTCCAGTTTTTTTACCGCTTCCTAGTTCTACTGGTTCGATCACTGGTCTGGTTCTGATAACATTATTTTAGACTTAAGCATAATGTCATTGTCGTATGGTGAATTTACTTTTAGATGTGCATTGCATAATTTCAATTGTCAAATGATGAATTTAATTTAGATGCACCTTGCATAATGCCAAATGATGAATTTAGATGGAACACTGCAGAAATGATAATTCATAATAGTCTAATGTGAAATGATGTATTTTAATTTAGATGTACATTTCATAATTATTGAGATTTACTATTTAGTTATTGACATATTGTTGGGATCTTTTTTTTAATAATTTATAATTTTCATGACTCCGATGTCCCCCGTTTTCCTGAAATTTCCCTAGATTCTGGTTTGCTTATATACGTCCCCCTTGTGCGTATTCCCACTCCCACGCTTCCCCATCCTGGAAACTCGGCGGAACATTGATAGTTAGAGAATAATATGTTAATTTGATAAATTAAAAATGTTATATCCATGATGTCTTGCTGTGTATGCATCTGTGAAGTCTGTGTATGTGTGTGAGCGCATGTAGTGTTTGCGGCAAAATGTCAGGGCATGTAGTGAAACTTTTAGAGAGAGAAGACTAAGAGATGCATGCATAAAGTAAAAAATAAGTTCTAATTTGTACAACGAAAGGCAAAAATATCCAAAAAAACTGAGAAAACATTATTTTACATGAAACCCTTAAATACAAGTTATGTTTGTAGAAAACAGTTTTTTAGACTTTTAGTGCAACTGTGTGTTTCAATAATGGAATTTTGGTTCACAGTCAAATAACATCCTTGTGCATATGCATGCTGAAGTTATTAAAGGATCTGTAGCTCTCTAGTGCTTGTGTAGGTGAAGTATTGGAGGACTGTTACAAATAATGTTTGTTTCTTAGGGTGGATCTCTCAATGCTGTTATGTTACTTCTAACTTTCATGAATAGTGCAAGAAATGAATCATTTGGCATTTTTTACCCATAACCCACTACAGAATAAGCCCTTATCTTTTTATGAGATGCCAGTCAGTAATCTTCAAATTTGAATATTAGTATCCCAACTGGAAATCAGTAGGAAGTGAAGGTGCATGAAATGTAAGACATTCACATATAATTTCTAGTAACGAGAGTTGCAATGAACAAGCAAAATGGTTCTATAGGAGGTATACTATTGACTCTTGAGGATGAAAAAATTTGCATGGCTGACGGACACCTTAAAGTTTCAGACTTGCAGCTTTTAGAAAGTTGATTGAGAAAAGTAGAAGAGTAAATTATCCGAATAACTTTTATTCTGAATTTAATGTTGGAGCATTGAGGTCAAAGTTTATAATTTGGCCATAAACACATTTCCAGAGAGGAAATGAAGTTGATGCTGAATATTACTGAAAACAAAGGGGTTCGTATTCAGAAATACTTTTTTCTTCAAATGTTTTATTGGAGTATAAATTTTGTCCATGTTCTTGCGGTCCTTTAGGTTGGTGAGATATGTATGAGGCATTGAGGGATGTTTGATATTGTATGTATGAGGCCTTGAGGGATGTTTGATATTGTGTGGATGTTGCTAATGTTTTTATTAGAACTCCGACAGTTGTGGCATTATGGAGAAAACTCTTCGTTACAAGTATTTACGTAATTATTAATGAACATGTTTTTCGGGAGATTCTAAAGCTCTTTCATATTAGTGGTGTGCGTACTTTCATTGCAAAGTGGCAATAAGGAAGTTAGTATTGCCATGCTTATCTACCCTCCAGAAGATGACATAATCTGTTTAGCTGTTAAAAAAATAACTTTGTAATTTCAGTCCTGACATGTTTAAAATTTTTATATTTTTTTATAGCATGTTATTTCAGTTCGCTAACTATATTCCAAAAGAGCAAGATGACTCCTGACATTTTTATAGGCATTTAAACTATGTCTGTACGGTACCTAGGGATGATGAATAACATAATATTAGGGTACTTAGGGAGGTGGTACCAAAGGGGAATAATTAATGTAATGTGGCCATAAGCATGGAATAGGCCCACTAGGTAGTGAGTGGGGATAATAATGAAGGGTAGTTGGCATAGACCCCAAGGTTATTTATGAGAAAGTATATATATGTGAGTATCATTATATTGGGTATATTGACAATTGTATTGTAGCAAGCATGACTTTTAGAGTGATACCTTCCATAAGGAGTAATTGATGGTGTTAACCCAACCTTAAGTGCTCTCTCTAAATTCTTGTGGTTTATCATTGTGTGGATGCATTTTACTATTCTGAAGTTAAGGGTTTATCTTTCATCTTTTATCTACTAGATTTACTACAATGCCTGTTGTTTTCTGCCTTAAGAAAACATTGTTTGATGGTCCACTTTGCTTCCTCAAATTAGATATTTTCATGTTCTAACTGATTTGATATTGTTATTGTCAGGGATGGACCCTCTATGAGATTGTCAGATATGCACCTGTGCACAATTGGACTGCTTATGAAGAAGCCTTGAAAACCAATCCTGTGTTGGCAAAGATGGTGATAAGTGGGGTTGTTTATTCCTTGGGAGATTGGATTGCTCAGGTAACAGATTATAAATATATTTGCATCTTAAGTGACAAGCAGTAAGGAATTTTGTAATTGGTGCATTCTTCATATCAAACTTTTTGTCTTGTAGACATACATATTAGAGACTAATAATTATCTTGATGTATTGATAGTGCTATGAAGGCAAGCAGCTTTTTGAATTCAATCGAATCCGGATGATCAGATCTGGCTTTGTCGGGTTTTCCCTTCATGGCTCTTTGTCACATTATTATTACCATCTTTGTGAGGTAAGACCTGCTTCCATCTTTTGACATTCTCACCAGGTGGCACTTATTTTAATTTGAATCCTTTTTTTTTGGCCCTTACAAACAGGCGTTTGACAACCCTTTATCGTTATACAGGCCCTCTTTCCTTTCCAGGGTTGGTGGGTAGTTCCAGCAAAAGTGGCATTTGACCAAACTATATGGGCTGCAATCTGGAACAGTATTTATTTCACAGCATTGGGTTTGCTGCGGTTTGAGTCGCCAGTCAATATTTTTGGTGAATTGAAAGCTACCTTTTGGCCGCTTTTGACAGTAAGTGATAACATTTTTACCTTTAAGTGCAAGTTAGTAGATATTGTCTAGTATTCTGAAGTATGAAGCCTATTACCCTCTGGCATTTTGCGTATGGGTTTAAGATAGATATTAATATTATTATACCCACTGTTATTTCTTCTCTTGGAAGGTTAATACAGTGGCACACATTTTGTGTCATTTAGTAAGCTGGAGCTGAAAATGATTTGTTTGTTTCACAGGCAGGTTGGAAGTTGTGGCCTTTTGCACACTTAATAACGTATGGTGTTGTACCTGTGGAACAAAGGTTACTGTGGGTGGATTGTGTTGAACTTATCTGGGTTACCATCCTTTCAACGTAAGCTTCTAGTATCATTTATAAATAAAACAAGCATTTTTCCTTTTTCAAAACTTATTAGAAGGTTTTATTATTTATACGTATATCTCATTGAGTCCACTGCCTGCAGTTATTCTAATGAGAAATCAGAAGCCAGAAGTCTAGAAGCCTCGTCTGAAGGGAAACCTGACTCTGTTTTGAAATCTTCATCAGATGTCTCTCAGGTATTGGGATTGTGTTATTCACCATCTAGTTAACAACTTAATTCTTCCTTTCTCTTTTCACTTCTTATATAAATTATATTAAATGCTTTTATGTCATTTACTTGTTATTGATTAGGGACAGAGATAATGATGCCATTGTCGGAGACAGCAGTCGATGTAAATTATGCAGATCTTAGGAGGAGAGTTCCATGTGGAATGTGTGCAATTCAGACGCCTTCTAAATGAACGGCATAAATGTGGATGGTATTGCATATATTATGCTTGAAAGGGTATCAGTCCTGTCACAGTATTTTCCTTGTACCATAACCGTTGGATTCTCTTTGCAGAGTTCCCGAACAAACCTAATTTTGTAGTTACGCTGCTGATAAAGATAACCAATTTCTTTTCAAGATCTCAGACTATCACCTTTCATGTTGGTATTATTCTTGGTTGAATGTTGCTTAAATCTTGTATACATCAATTTTGTGGATACGCTCACACTCACACTTTTCGACACTTGGACCATAATATCAGCTAGATAATTTCTTACATATCAGTTGAGTTGCAAATAGGCCTGGAGGCTGGAACGGGAATCTTGAGAAGATCAGTGAGATAATAGTTGTCGAAGGTAGATGGTAATTCCTGCCTTTAGGAGTCCTCTTAAAGATGAGGAATAAAGAAATAGAACTTGTCAAAGTTATTAAAGTTTGAAATACGGTCCCCTAGGGTTACAGATTCAGTAGATGTGAGGCAAGTATTTCGTCTAATGTTCTCATTAATAGAGGGACTAACGTTTGAATATGCAACTTATACAGGCTTATAAGCTACATGGTGGTACATTGCCTCCTGGGACATAAAATTTAGTTTTATGAATAGCAGCTCCTTTTGTTTATTTTGGCATTATGCTTCAGCATTTTCTAGCGCCACAAACCGATACTATCCTTTTGGACTTACTGCTTGGGCTGTAAACTTTGGAAAATTTCAAGCTTTCATTGTTGACTAGTAGATTTCTAAAGAATACACCCCATCGAGGTAGCTGAAATGAGGGGTTATCTAATACATCTATATTATACACTGTTGTGAGTTATTATATTAAATATACCTATTTTTCTCTACTCTCTCCACTTTCTATGCACTTATTAGGTGCCGAGGTTTGCAGTGTCCATGTTGGCGTGCCCACGTTCTCTTCGAGGATATTGGCTTATGTATAATAATGAATACTATTTGTAACTTGGGACATGTTCCAAATTCTCCTCTCCAGTGAGGATGAACCAAAAAAGAGCTGATTAGCTCATCTCTGCCCATGCGGAAATGATAGGCCCTGCCCATTGGAAGTGGTAGTTCTTAGACTGAATGTGTTTTTACGGTGGATATCTCATCTTCTGAGATAGGGCTGAACAATTAAAATGTATTTTAGAACGTTTATCTTTTCAAGAAGTTTTAAATTTTTTGAAGGAATGGTAAGAAGCTCGCTCTTCGATATGGCTGGCAAGATTTGGATATTTGGAGCAGCTAGAGGGGAGGAAGGCATGAGAGAAAAGCGAAGGAATGTATTAGAGAAAAACAAAGAAAGAGAGAGGAAATTCGACACGTTCTTCATTCATATATATGAACAAACAATATGATTGGAGTTTAGGAATACATTCTCGTGTTGAGGAAAATACATTGATTAGTAATTTTAGTTGGAGTTGTCTTTAGTACGATTTTTTGGAAGTTTACAGTGGGTTTTTCTGGTCAAATTTCTCTAAAATCTGGCAGGAATTTATTGAAGTCACAAGCTTGATGGGTAATCCTGTGCAATCGAAGTGCTTTAGAGGTTTTCCAGGGTGTTGAATCCATATATACAATGAAAAAACTAATTTAAATAACACAAATCAAGATTTCACCTCAAATTTGTCCACCGGATTTTGACATCGGAAAGTCCAAAAAGTCACGCTAAAGACAACTCCATTTTAGTCAGTGTAGCACGAATTTATAAAACTCGCGAGTACCCGTGGGTTTTGACAAGTTTTATAGTGAGGCGGGTCACTTGGATAGAACTCATGGTTTCTACCCATACCTGCGAAAACCTGCATAATACCCTCATTGAACCCGTGAAAAATTGTATATGACCTGCATAAGACCTGTGGAGGCTCAAAATTTGATTTTTTTTGGGAGATCATGCGGAGTGAAAAATTGTATATGGCCCGCATAAACCCTGTGGAGGCCTCAAAAATTGATTTTTTTTTGGAGATCATGTGGAGGGAAAGGGAAAATGGAGGGAAAATTTTGTCGAGTCTTATACGGGTTGTTGATTCAATAGCTAGACGAGTCTTATATCTTGTCTTTGAGGTTTCTGCGATCTTCAAATTTGTGTAGATCTTCTTCCGGATTCATTGTATTAATTTTATTTAGATCGACGTTTCGAACCAGCGACGGTAGTTCATCTTCAGGGTGTGATAGTCTTATATTAATAAGTTGAGCCCTTGCCCTGGTGTGTAATTGGTGATTACAAGTTCAATAAAAATATATAAATGATATGTTTAATACGGGTTGCCAATTCAATAGCTAGACAAGTCTTATATTAGTAATTTGCGCCCTTGCCCTAGTGTGTAATTGGTGATTACAAATTTAATAATAATATATAAATGATATGTTTAAACGTGCACGATAATGAAACTCGAATAAAAATGTCTAATAAGGGATATGGTTGAAGTTTAGGAATACATTCTGATTTTAGTTGTTGTATTGGTTAATAATTTTAAATTTATATAAATGATGTGTAAGATTATGTAAATGAATGGAAATGCATAATAAGGGGTCTTGTAGTTTAGGATTACATCTTGATTTTAGTTATTGGTTGAATTGATTGTTAATTGGAATTTTCGGTTTGATATGTAATTTGTGTCCATTAATTTAATAAAGTTGTACACATTATATGTTTAAATTTAGAACAATTCCAAAGATGTTTTAGCTTCTGGGGTATAGGTCACTTAGTACACATTATATGTTTAAACTTAGAACAATTTCAAAGATTACGTAAAACAATATAAGTATTTAGAACAATTCCAAAGGTTATATAAAACAATATAACTCTTTATTTTAGCTTCTGGGGTATAGATCACTTAGCAAAGCATGTTATATTAAGATTATGAAGTTTTTGGTTCAAGCCCCTACTTATCTACGTGTCTATGTTAGGGGTAGTATGGTGCACTTAGTGGTTATAATGGTAGTGGCATGGCATGGCATGAACCTTATATCACTCAAGTATAAAACCAACCTATTTGCCAATTTTACTAATCACAAAATAAATAAATAAATATAAACATTTTCTTTAGCATGTAAATTGCCCTCATCAGTTTAATAAACTTGTACAAATATTATGTTAAAACTTAAAATAAAAACAAAATTACAAGACATGAATGAAAATTTGAAAAAGGAAATCGAAAATGGTTTTATACATGTTTCTTAAAAGTATTTTTACAATATAGAAAGAAAGGAAATCGAAAATGGTTTTATACATGTTTCTTAAAAGTATTTTTACAATATAGAAAGGTTTATGTATTAATTTAATAGGCATAGCTAAAACTTGGTTAAGATCATAGAATAATCTAAGATTCAATATTCATGTGATATGTTTTAGAAGGGATTTATTTCCTTTTGGGGTTATGTAGCTAAAATTTATTGTTTATTGTTTATTTTTTGAAATCGTGAGAATCACACATGATCTTCATAAAACACCAATTGGCTAGAGAGTTGTAAATGGTTTTCATGAAGCACTCAATGGGAGTTCATTAGTGCCATTTTCAGAATAGTTTAAGTTGTACATAGTCTTAATCAAACATTTTTTGAACATTCATTTAATGCCATACTGAAAATGGTTTGAGAGTCACACATGGTCTTCATAAAACACCTAATGGCTAGAGAGTTGTTCATGGTTTTCATGAATCATTAATTGAGAGTTCATTCACTGCCATTTTGAAAATGGTCTAAGAGAGTTGTACATGGTCTTCATCAAACATTTATTGAGCATTCATTTAGTGACATACCGAAAATGGTTTGAGAGTAATTTATAAAATTGTTTGTTTATTTAGGTCTTTAAATAAACACAATTTTAGTGAGACCTACAACTCATTAAAAGACTTGTCATCATGATATATCAAGAATACACAGATCTTGGATACTATTCATGAGGTATACCAATCTTTATGCTTTGGCATTACCAATTATATATCATAAGTTTATTGTAATCGATAAACTGCTTTGGCAATACAAACTACATTTCCTAAATTTATTGTAATATATAAACCAATTTGATTTATAAAAAAAATTGTTCTCTTTTAACAAATGTGTGATGCAAATATTCTTATTTAAAGACTCATGCACAATCTCATAATGCACTTAAATCAATATCAAGTATTATTGTAGCTTCAATAATGTCCTAGGGAACTAATACCCATTAGAGCACAATAATGTTCTAATTAAAACCAATGAGTTCTTTGTGCCATCTTTTCATCGATCTCTGATAGGATGTGTGGTGTCTATATTGTTGGTAGAAGATAGGGTATAGTTGCTATGTTTGTCTTAGCATCATTTCCATTCTTTCAACCTCGATACCTTAGAATGCATATGTGCATGTAGGGCATATCATCAAACGCTGAGCACAAATGTTGTGCTAGGATTATATCATGGACAAAGTTGTGGCAGTGTGTAAGAACACACTGCATCAAAAACAACGGAAGCAAGATTGGTCCCATCGAAACAAGTAATGTGTTGAATGCTACTCTTTGGTTTAGTGCAAGTTGTGCCTAATATATGCTATATTTTGGATAAAAATTCCGACGTTGGACCTGTTAGCACTCCAGGAAATTCTCCTAGGTTGTACCTCGGAGATGCCTGGAAACATATAAATCGTCAATATCGTTCTCTGAACTACTGGAATGGATTGGGGTTTGGATCAAGTCAGATGACTGTTTCAACTTTGTTTTCACTCAAGACATGCATGAACACCCTCAGCTTGACAAGGCTTTTGACCACTAATGCTCAATAGTTTATAGATTCAATGAATAGATGGAGAATCTTGATTGTACCAACATATACATACATAAACACATATGAATGGCTAGCTACAAAAAGTAAATGAAGCTTGCCAATCTAATTTATCAATGCAGAGATAAGATGACAGTTATCTGGTATTAGACACAGAAGAAAACGTGAATAACTTATTCAAGTGTAAGCTTAAAACAGAGGAGAAGATGGCAATTGAACATGTAACAACAAAAGAAGCTTGTATTACTGGAATGAAGATGAGACGCTGGGAGGAACAGAGTATCCACAATCTCCAAAAGTTGAACCCCTATTACCTCGAATTTTCAGCCATTTATAGGCTTTTTACAATACTCTCAAACTCTCTGAGGCTCGAGATGTCTTAATCTATCCCCTCTGTCTTCTAACTACTTGATGCCATAACTAGACAAACATGAGCTCAGAGAGCTCTGTTTCTAACAAACACGGTAATCAAATTCTGGTAATTTCGCCGCGTTGTCAGGTGGTTCACTCGTGCTAGCGATGTTCCATGATCATTTCTATTGGTTCGGCTGCATCGTGCTGTTGTTTTTCCCCTTTCGGCCATGCATTCTGTTATTTCAGTTCAACTGTCTGACTGTCAAAAACACTGACAAAGCCAACAAATTTCCTCCCTGGGTGACTGGTGGGAAGTGGGGTACAGGGGTCGTTGGATCGGGAGGAATGGGCAGAGGAGATCAATCACCAGAGGCTTGAAGTCGTGGCAGGAGCGGAATAAGTTCGAGTCGTCAGATCTTAGATGGGTAGATCGAACGACTATCGGGCGGAGGAGGTGCTCGAAGGATAACGCCAGGGAGTGGTTTACTCGAACAGAAATGGTTTATATCGGACGGTCATTGGGTGGTAAGTGTTAAAGGTCGAAGCCCGCCTAATTCCATTCATTGAGCGCCACGTAGCAGCGAAGGAGAGAGAGGAAACCACTTTATCAGGAAATTATCCCTCTCTCTTGTTTGCCCGAGTGATATGCGCGATCGCTGTTAGATTTGGCAAAAATGATCTAACGGTGGTGATTGGTCGAAGTGGGTGAGTGTATAACGTTGGTCGGATGAAGTGTGGACCATCAGATCAGTGGGAAGATCAACCGCGGGGGACACAAAGGTATGGGACGACCTCGAGAAATGTCCAAAGGGGCGCATATGGACGAAAGATATGGTTTTTAGGGGCTTTTGCGCATTAGTGCATGTTTTCATGTGTTCTGAAAATAGACCATTTCCCTCATTTAGTCTTCAAAATAGCAGCACTGCACCTTAGAGCTAACACTGGCTCCTTCTGGGGATGAAAGCCTCCCTGTGAGGTTTCAAGAACTGCAGATTACTGCCAGTCCAGTAACAACCAAAACAAACTTATCTCCTAGTGTTCCATTGGGCATGGAGTTTATTTGTATAGAAAACAAAAACTAAAAAACCTATTACAATATTAAGGCCTTAAAGCCTCATATGAAGTAAAGTTTCAAAAATCGGCCATTGATTGGGCCATCAAAAGCACCTTCCCCCTCCAAATTGTGCAGAATGAAAGTATTGTTCATTTGAACTTGAACAATGACAAATGGTCATGTCCATAAAGTATCAAATTTACTATGGTTGCCCTTCTTTTCCTTGAATGCATCCCATTTGAGAACCCAGTTACCAACCTGAAAACTGTCCATTTTTGCCTTTCTATCAAAGGTTTCTTTGATCTTCTTCTGATGAATTCTTGACTTCTCAACCAGTTGTTCTCCGATCTGCTGTAATTCAACCAAGTTACTTATTCTCCTCACCATGTCATTCTCTTCACCGTGTTCTTCTTGCAAGAATTTGGCCACAGAGAGAAACAACTGGATAGGAAAAACAACATCAGCACCATAAACCAGCATAAATGGAGAATTTCCTATGGACTTCTTATTGGTAACTTTGTCAGCCCACAGTGCAAACTTCAACTTGGAATGCCAGCTCTTTTTGTTGTCCTCCAACAGTTTCTTGATTATCCTCACAAGACTCTTGTTAGATGATTCTGCCAGGCCATTGCCTTGAGGATAATATGAGGTAGAATGCACCAATTGAATGCCCATGGATTCACACATGTCTACCAATTCTTCTGCTCTGAAAGCTACTGCATTATCAGTGACTAGTTTGGTTGGGCAACCAAATCTAGTGAAAATATTCTCATTCAAGAACTTTATGATAACCTAATGATTAGCATTTTTAGTGGGTATAGCCTCAATCCATTTGGTGAAATAATCAGTGGCGACCAAGATTCATTTGTGTTGGGCACTAGAATGTGGATTGATCTCACTTATGAAGTCCAAGCCCCACTGTTGGAAGGGACCATTGGCGTGCACTAGCTTCAAGGGTAGAGATTTTAGTTGTTGTCTTCCTGCAAACCTCTGACATTTGTCATAAGACTTCACAAAAAAACACATCAGAGAACAGAGTAGGCCAATAATACCCAGCTCTCAAGATCTTGTGGGTTGTGGTTTTCCAATAATGATACCCTCCACAAATGCTAGAATGGAACTGTTGCATGACTTCCACAGATTGTCCTTTGTCTAGATATCTCAAGAGGATCCCTGATGGGTCTCTCCAATAAAGCAGGTTTTTATTAATGCAGAATTTGGTTGATCTGAGCTTAATGGTCTGGGCTTGACTTGAGCTAAGCCCTGAAGGGACTTCTAGCTTCTGCAAAAAATGAACTATACTGGAATACCATTCACAGGTGGCTAGATTTTCAGCGAAAGATTGATTCTACTCTTGCTCTTCTGTTGCTTCTTCTGTCTGCTCACCACCTGAATTTGAACCCATGCAATTGATGTCTAACAAACTGCAGTTTTCCTCAGCCATAAGCTTAGCCAAGCCCTGGCCTTTGATAAGCTTGGTGGGCTTCACCTCTACGTTGAAGTCTATGAATTTTGCAATCCATTTAGCTCTCTTTCCATCAATATCTGGCTGAGATAGGACATCTTTTATTGAGGCTGAAGGTACATACACAACCATTTTGGAATGCAGAATATAAATTTTGAATGCCTTTAAAGATTTTATGAGAACATAAGCTTGTTTTTCATTAAGGTCATACCTTAGTTCAACATCCCTCAGAGTTTTGCTGAAAAGGGCCACAGGGTGCTCTACACCTTCATCATTTTTCTGCAATAGAACTACTGCAAGTGTATCATAAGAGGCAAAAGAGAAGATATAAAATTCCCTGGTATAATCTAGATTGATTAAAGTGGGAGCTTCATGATAGCTTGTTTGATGGCTTCAAAAGAGCTTCTTGCACCATTTGTCCATTTTATCTCTGATCCTTTCTTTAGCATGGAAGTGATGTGCTTCACTAGCTCTACAAAGTTTGGAATAAACCTCTTAACAAAGTTAATCTTACCCAGGAAAGATTGAATGTCCCTTTTTGACCTTGGGATGGACAATGTCTGAATTGCCTGAACTCTTGCTGGATCGATCTTCACACCTTCAACAAAAACAATATGTTTCAAAAGTTTGCCTTCTTCTAGAGAAAACTGTGACTTCTTTGGGTTCACAGAAATTCCAAACTATCTGCACTTTAGAAACACCTTCTTCAAATGCTGCAAATGGTCCTTGTGACCGCTGGAAAACACTGTTATGTCATCAAGGTAAATAATGACAAACTTGTCCTTCTCTCCCACAAAGGCTATGTCCATGGCCCTCTGAAAAGTAGCCCCATCATTCATCAGTCCAAAAGGCATCTTAGAGTACATGAAAGTGCCCCAAAGAGTAGTGAAGGCATTGTTTTGCTAATCTTCTGGATGTACAACAACTTGATTGTAACCTAAAAATCCATCTAAGAAAGACATGACTCTAGCCCCTGAAACTTTTTGTAGCAAGTGTTCCATCTTAGGCAGGGGGTAGTTGTCTTTTTTAGAGCATTTGTTCAAATTCCTGAAGTCAACACAAACCCTGATTTCTCCATTCTTTTTTCTTACTACCACAAGGTTAGCTATCCACTTTGAATACCTTAGGGGAACTATGATCTTGGCATCCAACAACTTCTTGATTTCCTTTTCAATCAAAGGCAATAAGAGAGGGTTGATAGGTCTTAATTTCTGCTTAAAAGGGATGGTGTTCTTCTCCAGTGGAATCTTATGCTGAATGATGTTGGTGTCATAGGTCCTAAGATCACTGTACTCCCAAGCAAAAATATCAGCAAATTGTTTCATCAGGGTGCAATACTCGGAACTTTGGGCAGAAGACAAGTGAGTGGACAGATTTATGTACTTTGGATGGGCTGGACTCCCTACATTATGTCTATGAACTGCAGACTCATTTTCTTTTTTGGCAGGCTTATAAGGTACATCATTATGATCAAACAACTTCTCTAGGGGCACCAATCCTTTGGGTATATGGTTACTAGGCAGCTGAACAATGCTATCTTGACCAATCTCGTCCTTTAGCTTGGACTGGTTGCATTCTTCAATGGTTTCGTTTTCTTGGTCAATGTGCATTTCAGAAAATTCATCAATGACTTGTATCTTCAAAAACTTTCTAGTTTTTGACATTGTCAGGCAGAGATGGTCTATATTTCACCTGAACTTCATAAGTCAATTTAGGAAACATGCTAGCAGACACAACAAGGGAATCAGCAAGCTGGTTCTTCATTCTAGGGATGTAAGAAATGTTGAAATTATTAAAAGAACCCTTGAGATTCCATACCTCATCTCTGTATGCTTTCAACCTTGGATGCTTTGCTTGGAAAGTTTTGTTCACCTGTTGAATGATAAGGTCTACATCTTCAAACACCTTCAGACTTTGGATGCCCATTTCTTTAGTAGCATTTAAGCCCAATATCAAGGCTTCGTACTTTTCTATGTTATTTGTGACCTAAAAAGTTAACTTGAAAGATAAATGAATGCATTCTTGTGTGGGGGACACCACGAGTACACCTGCCCCTGCAACGTCCTTAGAGCAAGCTCCATCAAAGAACATGTCCCAAATTTGTGGGTCTTATTCCTCTGTGATCTGGCAAACTGGTTTCCTAACTTGCATGGAGGCCAACTGGGATTCTTCAATGTGAAGAATACAGGTTCCAAAATCGGTGTCGGCAGCATAGATGGGATGATTAGTGCGATTCTTTTCATCACTGATAATATAAGCCAACTGAGCTTTTCTGTATAATCTCCTACTCTCACCTCCAAAAACTGGGACAATAGCACAGGACAAATCATTTTGCAATGTTCCACCTAATCTCTTGATCCAACCTCTGGAAAGCAACATGCCAAACTTGGGGGTACATTTGCTACCACAATATCCATCATCATGCTCTTCATGGGCAGCTGAGACAAGGTGATGGCTAGGTCTTTGATTAATCCCAAACATTTCACTTTTCTAGAGTCAAAAGAAAACAAGTCATGATAAGACTTGGTAATGTCAAGACCCAACTCATCCATGACAGCCTTGGGCATTAGATTATGGCTGGCTCCTGTGTCCAGAAGGCAGTTGTGAAGGATTTTGTCATGAGTAGTCAAATAGACATAGAATGATGGGGTGATGTCATCACAATTTTCAATCATTGGGCTGAGAACAACAGCTGGTTTGTCGTCTTGCAGATTTACATAGTCAATGGAGGCTTGGATGGCTTTAGGCTCAAGGGCCTCGAGGATAGATCTCTTGAAGGACTCATTATTCACTAGTTCAATCAGAGGTATATGTATGCTTAGCTTCTGAATTTCTGATTCAAAACTGAAAGGTGAATGAGACTTGTCAAGGCCACTTACCTCGTGAGCTGGAGCTTTGAAGATGATGGGATCAACTGCCAGTTGTTTTTGCTTATTAGCTTGCTGTATCGCAGGGACAGTAGCTCTCTGAACAAGGGTTTCCTTGGCATTATTCATCTTCGACCTCAGATCATATATGTGATGATCATTAGTTTGCAGAACAACTCCACCATCCCACTCTTGGCTGATCTGGTCATTGAATAATGACTTTTCATAGGTAGCTAAGGTCAAAAAGGAGGCACTGCCTTTGTCTTCCAGACAATGGATCTCATCATCTTCTTCAAACTGCTCTTCTTCCATGACTACATTCTGGAAAGGGATCTTCACGCTTTGGTCTTCATTGGCATCTTTGCTTCTTTGCAGAATCTGTAATTGCTCATTAGCTCTTCTATATGGATTTTTATTTCTAGGAGCAAAGGTATTAGGAGCTCTTCCTTTCCCAAGGTGTTGCTCAACCTTTAATTTGGATATTTCAGAGGCTAATGACTCTATCATCTTGGTCATTTTATCTATCTTGGGATCTGAAGGTGATGAAGGTTCGCCCCTCTGTCTCCTTCTATCAACATTCCCCTTGAGCTTCTCTGCAGCCATGACGTTTGATTCTACTTCCAAGGCTGCATCCTGCATATCAGCCAAGGTAGCACATCGTCTCTCCCTCAACAGTAGACAGAAGTCAGAATCGAAGGCACTAGCATAGGTGAGTTTAACAGAGGTAGTGGTAGGTTTTACTTCAGCTGGTATCTTGTTGTACATGCCGTTAAACCTCTTTTTAAAATAAGACAACAACTCACCATTTTCCCTCTTTAAGTTCCCAAACTTGGTGTGCTAGTAGAGTAGATCCTTCTTATCCCCCCAATGCTTTAGGAATGCATCATCTAAAGCCTCAATATCTGCTCTAGACCTTGGGGTCAGTTTTCTGAACCATTTTCTAGCCTCTCCATCTAGACTTTGGACAAAGACTCTCATCCATACATCAGCTTCACTAATGTCCAGGTTATTAGCATAGCTATAGAATGATTCAAGATGTTCCTCAGTGGTAACACCTTCAGTCCCAGCGAATTTAGGCATATACTTATGATATTCTCTAGTAGGCATGGCATTCAAAGGAGTGGGTAGTACTAGAGATCCATACCTAGCAGACCATTTTGGTAGATGCTTGCGATGTTGCCACAGCTGTGGTGGTTATAAGGGTACTACAAGTCTGAATGACAGAGGGTCGAGGAGTGACTGATAGGACTAAAGGAGTATAATGGATAGGAGGAGAGGATTCCTTTGGGCTTACAATGAAAGAAGAACTTAAAGAATAAGGAGCTCTATGAATCTCTGAGATTTTTCTTCGCTGCTAGTATTAGATGTTATACTCTCAACATGTATTTGTTCTATTACAAGATTTTCTTGAAGAGATATAGAATATTGTTTAGCGCTACTTGAACCTGATGCTCCTTTCTGCAACGCCTTTCTTTCTTTGATGATTTTTTCAGGGTCAGGTATTGGGTCAGCTCGTGGCTTCTAAGGATATCTCCAAGTATTCCTCACAAACTGAGCCAGAACTATGGAGTGGAGTCGCCAAGAGGTTCATCCTCCAGTAGAGTCGCTAGATAGATGACTACAACCCAAATAGTGTCTAGGCTTTGTCTATCATCAACGCTGGATTTGTTTCGTCCGCCAGGGAAGCTGAACTTCAATCTCCTCTCCCCAGCAATGACGCCAATTATGTTAGCACTCCAAGAAACTCTCCTAGGTTGTAGCTCGAAGATGCCTGGAAACATATAAATCTTCAATATTGTTCTCTGAACTATTGGAATGGATTGGGGTTTGGATCAAGTCAGATTGTTGTTTGAACTCTGTTTTCACTCAAGACATGCATGGACACCCTCAGCTTGACAAGGCTTTCGACCACTAATGCTCAATATTTTATAGATTCAATGAATAGATGGAGAATCCTGACTGTACCAGCAGATACATACATAAACACATATGCATGGCTAGCTACAGAAAGTAAATGAAGCTTTCCAATCTAATTTATTGACGCAGAGATAAGATGGCAGTTATCTGGCATTAGACACACAAGAAAACATGAATAACCTATTCAAGTGCAAGCTTAGAACAGAGGAGAAGATGGCAATTGAACATGTAACAGCGAAAGAAGTTTGTATTACTAGAATGAAGATGAGACGCTGGGAGGAACAGAGTATCCATAGTCTCCAAAAGTTGAACCCCTATTACCTCGAACTTTCAGCTATTTATAGGCTTTTTACAATACTCTCGAACTTTTTGAGGCTCGAGATGTCTTAATCTTTCCCCTCCGTCTTCTAACTACTTGATGCCATAACTAGACAAACATGAGCTCAGAGAGATCTATTTCTAACAAAAACGGTAATCAAATTCTGGTAATTTTGCCGCACTGTCAGGTGGTTCGCTCATGCCAGCGATGTTCCATGATCATTTTTGTTGGTTTGGCTGCATCGTGTTGTTGTTTTTTCCCCTTTCAGCCATGCATTCTGTTATTTCAGTTCAACTATCCGACTGTCAAAAACACTAACAAAGCCAACAAATTTCCTCCCTGGGTGACTGGTGGGAAGTGGGGTACGGGGGCCATTGGATCGGGAGGAATGGGCGGAGGAGATCAATCGTCAAAGGCTTGAAGTTGTGGTAGGAGTGGAATAAGTCTGAGCCGTCAAATCTTAGATGGGTAGATCGAACGGCTATCAGGCAGAGGAGGTGCTCGAAGGATAACGCCCGAGAGCGGTTTACTCAAGCGGAAATGGTTTATATCGGGCGGTCATCGGGTGGTAAGTGGTAAAGGTCGGAGCCCACCCGATTCCATTCATCGAGCGCCACATAGCAGCAGAGGAGAGAGAGGAAACCGCTTTATCAGGCGGGTATCCCTCTCTCTTGTTTGCCCGAGCGATATGCGCAATAGCCGTTAGATCTGGCAGAAATGATCTAATGGTGGTGATTGGTCGAAGCAGGTGAGCATATAACGTTGGTCGGATGAAGTGTGGACCGTCAGATCAGTGGGAAGATCGACGGTGGGGAACACGAAGGTATGGGACGACCTCGAGAAATGTGCAAAGGGGCGCATATGGACAAAAGGTAAGGTTTTCGAGGGCTTTTGCGCATTAGTGCATGTTTTCATGCGCTCTGAAAATAGACCATTTCCCTCTTTTAGTCTTCAAAATAGCAGCACTGCACCTCAAGGCTAACAAAACCAATAGTAGTGTTGTTAGAACAAATGTTTGAAACAAGTATATTCCATATTTCAACATTGATTCGGTAATGACAATATTACAATATCAAATCAGAGGGAAAAGTTGAGGTTGGTCTATTGGTCCTCTGTCAGGACATGTGGCAGTGCTTCATGACATCATTTTTTCTTTATTGACATCATAATTCTGAGGTCATTGCTATATATAAAGACGCTGGTAGGACATCAGAATTCTAGCATCCATTGTGTCAATATGTTGATATCCAAGGCCTTTTTGTTTAAGTATTTTTAACATTTCCTCCTGTTGTCTTTGTAGGGATTGGGAAGGTTAGGCTAGACTGCAATATTTGATCCATGTGTATGTATGGAAGAGTGTTTGTATTTTCTCGAGTCTTCAACCTTGCATCCGTGCAATCAATTTGATGCTACATAAGCAAATAGAGTATTGTATAAATACTCATTGGTAAAACATGATTAGTTCACTTTGTGTAACATAATAATGGATACATATAAACATGGCAATTTAATTGAAATGGATAACATATGAAACGATTTATACTACAATATGAGCAGCGCTCTTTGAACACAACAATATATGCATTATTGCTTAACTAGTTATTTAAACAGAATATTTTTGTACCATGCAATTCATTAAAGATAGGTTCTCTCACAATTGTACTCAACCTCTGGGAATTTACACTATGTATTCACCTTTGGATTTAAGTGCAGTGCATAACAAAATCTCCTCAACTTTATATAATTTTGTAGCATGATTTCCAAATGAACTAGAGACTATTAGGAAAAATATATTTTACCCTACCCACAAATAAATAGGACAAGATATGCAACAATTTCCAAGAGAGATGGACAAAGGGAGTGCAATGGAAATGGAAGACCTTGGAGATAGTCCAAGAGGGGTATTGCTATATACTTCCTCCACATTGTAATGGTCAAGTTGTTGCAGGGTTGAATCCCTCGGTGTGCTTAGACTTGATCATTTTGTTGATTTGAAATTTGATGGGAATTGTTATCACCCAAGGAAAAATTTTAAATTTTTCACATCAGTTCGATTGTTTGTCAAAGGGTTGGTGTCAATTTTGGGTCTAGTCTTTTCATCTGGTTTTAGAGTCTAAATAGTTTGAATAGGAGTCTTGTTAAGAGTATTGTTGGTATGTATAAAGGGGTCAGTTCTCTGTCTTAGTCTATCATTGGTCTCACATCTCACATGGATATCATATGTCCAAACTCGTTTCAAAGCTGAAATTGTCTAGGTGATTTCGTAGCGCCTGTAATCATTTTAAAGTGGTTTCGCAGCACATAAATCCTTTTTATCAGTTTCGCAGCGCAACATGTTTTAAGTGATTTCGTAGCGCATAATTCATATTTTGTACTCGCTGCGCTATGAAATTGGGGATTTGTCCTAATCCCTAGCCAATCTTACACAGCTGTCATATCCATCAAAATCCATTATCAGTGATCAGCTTATACCCTTTGCCTGTCAATTCGACCGCTTATCCTTATCATTAGGTCATTAGGTGTCGTCGTAAGCTCAGATTGCAAGTTTCAAAAGAAGATATAGAATCTCGAAGCCTCAAAGTTCATGTAGCTGTGAGTACATGCTCACACGTTGGTGGTCAGAGCACGATATGCAGATGTTGAACTAAATGTATACAATTACGCTAAATGATAAGTTTCATTACTTCAAATGGGAATCCAGGAAGGTGATTGACTGAGTTTCAGAACAAGGGGTATAGAATTCAGGTAAGCAACGAATTTGACTGCAGAGCGAGGGGACAGATACGGTGGTTGAGACGGACAGGTATGATGTTGCACAAACATGAGGATTGCCATCTGCATAACACATGGGATACCATGATTGCAAGATATGCCCGGCTGCGCCACTGCGAGGAGGCTTTGAATCTATTCATGCAAATGCAACAGGCTAGCGTGAAACCCAGTAAGTTTACATATGCGAATGCACTATCTGCATGTGCTCACCTTACAGCTCTGGAATGGGGTATGCAAATCCATGCTCATATCATTCAAACTGGGTTCCAGTCTAATGTAATTGTTGGGAGTGGCCTTGTTGACATGTATTCTAAGTGTGGGAGTATAGAGGAAGGTTTCCAAGTGTTTGATGGAATGCCAGAGAGAGATGTAGTTGCCTGGAATGCAATGGTTGCAGGTTATGCTCAGAGTTCTCGAGGTAGGGAGGCCATAGAAATATTTCGCCAAATGCTGCCGGTGTACAATAACTTGGACCACATCACCTTTGGTAGCATTCTCAGTGCATGTGCCAGTGTAATGGACCTGGAACTGGGCAGACAGATCCATGCTTATGTCTTCAGAACTGGATTTGAATCAAATGTTTTCATAGGAAATGCCATCCTTGATATGTATTGTAAGTATGGGTGCAAAAAGTGGTCTGCGATTGCAAAGCATTTGCCGAGGCGCATTGGAAAACAATGCCGT
Organism: Pinus tabuliformis; assembly: GCA_031772625.1. Classification (NCBI taxonomy): domain Eukaryota; kingdom Viridiplantae; phylum Streptophyta; class Pinopsida; order Pinales; family Pinaceae; genus Pinus; species Pinus tabuliformis. The sequence continues at coordinate 1,085,615,138 of CM062807.1, forward strand.
GAAAGGTGGCACAACCATCTAAATCCAGCAATAAATAAAGATGCCTGGAGCTTAGAGGCAGAGTTGTCACTCATCCGTGCTCACCAAATATATGGGAACAAATGGGCTGAATTGGCCAAGTTTCTACCAGGAAGGACAGACCATGCGATAAAGAATCATTGGAACAGCTCAATAAAAAAGAAGCTGGATTCATATCTGGCATCTGGTCTTGTGAAACAGTTTCCTGGTTTGACTGTTCCAAAGCCTACAATAGGGTCTGCCTCCTCAACAGGAGGGTCATTTAATGAAGTTCAAGGAGGAGCAGATTTGGAAGAAATATCTGAATGTAGTCAAGAATCGACTTCTTCTCGTTGTCATTTATCTGGTTCATTTGCGGGGCCTTCTTCATCATCTGTGCAAGTGGGACTTGAAAGATCAGAATTGCGAAAGGAAACATGCAAGATGAATTCAGATGATGAATTAGAAGTCCATCATGAACCTATGTGGTCATTAAATTCTAAAACTGATGGTTTCTTGATGCTACAAGATGGACCTGCTGGTTATTCTAATTCTCCCATACCTGAAGCAGTGCCTCCTGTATCATCTTGTGAATTAAATGAACTTACGGAGTCTGTTATAACAGGAAATAGCTGCTCTGTTGGCAGCCCAAAAGAAGTCTCTAACGCTGTTAATGTGTCAATGTCTGGGGCTTCTGGTGGCCTTGAATCTTTTGGCTTCGAGCACGGAGGGTCAACATCTGCTGCAAAAGACATGGTCTCATCCTCAGCATTTTACACGTGTCTTCTGTTGGACTAAACTGATATGGTTGGCATGTCACATAATCTATGTGCCCCAGTTTTTGTGGATTCATTGCGTCCAATTTCTCCAGGTTCTTCAGATATGATGTTGAATAGCCTTGTCAGGGTAGGGGATGGAATTTGTTCAACAGAAATGCCCTCTTCTGTTCTGAATAGCGGTATATGTGAGGGTGCAGGATGTGTTCAAGAGGCCTCTGAGTTTCAGCACAGCGATGAGATGTTGCAATACTGTAAACCTGTTATTCATGATTTAAAGATCGACCGTCAGGATGGTAGATCTGGTCCTGATATGTTGAATTTGACATTTGATGAGAAAGCAGTCAATTTGAAGGTGGAAGCTTTGAGTGTGCAGGCAGAAAGTCCAATTTCTGAGTGTTTGTTCTATGAACCCCCTCGTCTGCCTAGCTTGGATTTTCCATTTATTAACTGTGATCTTATAAATTCATGTAGCCATCTTCAGCAGGCATACAGCCCTCTTGGTGTTCGGCAAATGATAATGTCATCAGTTAACTGTTCTACTCCTTACTCTATATGGGGTTCTTATGACAAAAGCCCAGAATCTTTCTTAAAGAGTGCAGCCAAGAGCTTCAGAAATACACCTTCCATATTAAGGAAATGGCGACGAGAGTCTTCAACTCCTGTGCAGGGTGGGCAACATGACAAGGAGGAGGCCAGTGCAGTAGACCATGACAGTTTTCTGTCACATGGTTCATTAGATGAAAAGGAGAATTCATTGAAGGATACCTCCAGTGCAGATTTTCAGATTTCCTTTCCTGAAGATGGAGTTTCTTTGCCGTCAAGCAAAAAACCAATTATTGTATCCCCACCATATTGTTTAAAAGCAAAAAGTACAGTGCCTGGAAAATCCAAGGAGAAACAGTTATTGTATGCTTTTGAAGGTACAAACTATACAGAAGTTAAAAATGGGTGTAGTGTGGATATTGGTGTTGTAGGTAATCATCAATCTGACATTGGACGAAGTGGCAAAGATGAAATACACAAGGCGAGCATTCAATCGAGTTTTGAGAATGTGCAAACAGGCGGGATTCTTGTTGAGCAAAATATGAATAGTCCACTGTTCTGTACAAGTGGAAATAATTCATATCAAATTTGCAGCATGAGTTACTCTCCTTTAACTCCAAAAACACTTTTTGGTAGAAGATCAGAGACACCTGCAAAACGAACAGACCACAAATGTGAAATGCAGGAAGGAATCATTTCATAGCTGCCAGCCCTGTTTTTGGTTGCAATCAAGAGGGAACTGCATTATTTGATAAGAATGAGCTTTCAACAATTTTGAGGTTTGGTGCCGAGGAGCTTTTCAAGGAAGATAAAAATGAAGAGGAAGCGAAAAAAAAAAACTTGAGAACGTGGATATTGATGAGATACTTGAAAGAGCTGAAAAGGTTGAGTCAAAGGAAACCAAAAGGATAAAAACAGGGGCAGTTTCCTGTTTCTCAGTAGAGGTAAAGGGATACGACATTGAAGAGCAACATGGAGCCTTGAACATCCACCACAACCACCGCCAAAAGGGAGCCAAATGTCAGAGAACGAAATCATCTTAATTAAAACCATCATGCATGTAACACGGTGTTAGAATCCTACTTGATTTAGATCTCTAAAAACTCCAGTCAACAGTCAGTTGTATTTATTAGTTAGTTAAAAAGTTAATAGGGGTCATTAGAAGTAGTTTTCGAATTCCCCTCATGCTTGAGGAGGAATATCGATCAGTTAGAATAAGAGCCCTATATATAGCTGAACCAGTAATGTAAATAGGGTTGGAAATTTGATGAACAAAGCATTGTTTTAGCTTATGTAAAGACAGAGTTCAGTAATATAATTTGGCTGCTTTACTTCTCAGGATTCATGAAGGATTTCTATGTTCAGAATGTGTGATTTTATCCTTTCCTTAATGTCTTTTACAGTTGCATAGATGTATAATCACTCAGAATTCACTGATTGTGCTCTGATTTCCTGTATGCATTTATGAGCTGTGGTTCCATATGAGTTGTGTTCTGAATATTCAAATGCTAAGTGCCCTGACTTCTATGTAAAGGTAGTATCATTGTTTACTGAGGTGTTGTTGACTCCATAGGCCCAATGGAAACTTGTTTAATGTTTTTCCAGCATCCATATTTATCACAGATATATCACAAAGAGTTAGCCATCTTATCTTAAGTAAAAATCATTAACCCATTTAGAGAGAGCCCTCTCAGGTTGAGGAGGCTAAGCCTCAACCTAAAGTAGGTCTGAAATAGTTACTTGAAGTCTTCCTGGTCAGCAGCCTTCCAGGGCCTGATTTTGAGATAACGGGAATCTTGGAGAACCAAGAGTCCCAAAGATTACTAAAGATCCAACAACAAATTTCGATAGGGTTGTTGCTACCCTAATGCTAAGTAATGTCACTTTTCTGTGCACATTCAGAATTATATATCATCTCTATTTATGGGATTTGGGCAATAAGATGATACAAGCAATAAGAAAGCAAGTCCCATCATCAACTCTGACCTCTGGAGTTTTGGTGTTTGGAATCGATTTGTAAATAGTCCCACCTTTGTTCGGCAAATTGCAATTTAAGAGAACGCCTCCAGATTATTGAATGACAGAGTAACACAACCACCAATGCTTTTTCCCTTAGTTCCACTTGGGGATGACTTGAAGGCTATGGTAACAAATGGAAAGAAGGTACTAGATTGGTAATTTTGCTAACTAGCAGAATCCTTTATAGATTCACATTTATGGATGATAATGACCACTAGCGAAAAGCATTGAAGGACATGGTTCTAGAGAAAATTGGCAAGAGGAACACGTTATATCATCCTGAAGAGGAGATGACAGCTCATAAGCATGTGCACAAACATGATCAACACTCGAGGCCGGAGAGGAAGCCTTCCTGGTGTTTTACAAAGAAGATTCATTGGTAAATTGGTATTGAAAGGTTCAGTCACTAGCTCCATGTGGACAGGATCAACAGTAAGTGAATGATCAACAAAACTGGTAGTAGATATGACATGGAATATTCTACCACGGCCTTCAACAATGAGTTGTCTTTGGCTAAGAATTGGAAAATGCCTGTGATCTAGCATCAACATATTCTTCGCAGAATCTAGAATGAAGGAAGACAACAGGGGATTTGGCATCATGAACAACATACTCTACATTGAGAAAAACTTCAATTTCATCGTCACTAAATTCATCAAGTCATTTCTTGCAACATTGGTTGATGAAGCTGAACCAAGAGGTGAATCAACACGCTTGTCTCTGGAAAGCTCAGCTTGGACCAAATCAATAGGAATCCGTTTCATGAAAATGTTCAGATTTAACTCTTTTTCGAGGGTGCTTCGAATACCCTTTGAGCTCTCAGACCAAGAAATTCACTGATCTCCTATCACGTTACCTTAAACTTGGATTTTTAGGGAACTGACTGCCTATATGCACTTAAACATTCTGCACGTTTGGAGGGAATTCTGTGTCTAGGATCTACAACCTTTTCATTCATCTGAATTAATTTTAATCCAAATGCATCTCCATGAAGTATAACATCACGTACATGTTTGCACATGGCTAGATAAAAGGCTTGCAATGTAAGCTTTTAGCAAGAGATTTGGTGTATATAACCTCAACCTCCAATTGCACGGAGATGCATCCGGTTGATCTCTGGCCGTTTTGAGGAAATCAGTTCATTTTACTGCGATGTGGCTACCCCTGCTATGTTCATTGACACTGGATCCATATCACCTATATCCAACGTGTGGTCTCAATGGTTAGAATTATAATATGATCTATGGTTGTTTTCCTTTTCTTATTTGTCTAGACTGTAGAGAACCATATATTTCTTCTTTTGGTCAAATGTGAACAATTCTAAGCATGCCACCTCATCTCCTACTAGTTTTGTCCCTCCAAAAAAAAGTGTTGAATGTTGGGATTGTGCTAGTGTGATATAATAACTCTTTCCATTACTCCAATATTGGCGAAAAGCCCTGCTCTTACCTTTTTCTGACCTTTGGGAATTGTCTTCTATGTGGACACTATTGTGGTCTTCGTGTTTGTGACTTCTTGAGATGACCATGTTGTCATCATTAGGCATCTATGGTTGTGGTGGTCACGAGAATAATTGTCTTTTTGCTTTGGGCTTCAATTTTTTTAATCTTTCCAAGCACTTTCTCATAACTTAGTGCCTTTTTCTTGATCTCTTCTTCTCGATAATCTTCAGGAGAATAAGGCCACTATGTTCAAAATAGACCTATTATTTATGATTACCGTAAGTAGGCTAAGGTCATTTAATTTGAAGTTATAATAATTAAACTTGTACAAAGTCTATTTATTCTTCTTTTTTCTTTGCAAAAATATAATTCGGGAAACAATACATACTTATAATAATTGAGTAGGTTGGGCAGAGTTTTGTCTATGTACATATAGGGCTTTGTTAAATCCACCATGATTGGTTTAGAAAGCCATCTCCCTAGTTTCTAATCTATTTGACACATGTTTGGGCAGCACAGGTCGTGCTTTCATGGCACCATAAGATCACGTTGGTAGTCGATCCATTCCATATAGCGATCAACTTTTCCTTCCAAGACCTTAATTCCATTGTTGGAAAGCCCATAACATTTTCTACAAAAGATCAACACATACAATGGAGCTAAGTTGCACGAAGCGCCGAAACGTTTAAGAGTTTTCGAAATGGGTATGTTTAGAAATGTCACCTCCCAAAAATGGAAATGTTGGTCGAAATGTCATATATATATATATATATATATATATATAGAGAGAGAGAGAGAGAGAGAGAGAGGGGGGGGTGAATAACACATTATCTTGTAAGAAAATAGGTAATAAGACCCATAGATGACAATTTTGAAGGAAAACCAAGTCTATATTAACTCTCATAGATGATTACATGATGGTCGAGTTTCGTCCAAGTTTCAACTGAGTTTCGGAGTTTTGGGTACAGGTACATCCCGAAACATCATGTTCTTAGAAGTTTCATGCAACATAGCAATGGAGCTAAGAAGTGGTCACAAACTCACATATCTACCTATAGACCAAAGTGTACTTGTGTTCCCACAAATCTTTGCAGTACACATGGATTGGAGGTCTTCATGAGTGCTTCCAACTCCAATTCATACCTGGAAAAGGATTAACCACACCTGCAATTTCTATTGAGTACGAGGGCATGTAAAATATAGTCCCAACACTGGCTAGGGTAGACTTTACTTTTATCAGTGCATCATTCAATGTGTGTGATAGTATGGATCCTAGTTGAATATCATTCCCTCTTAGGGATTGTTCGTAGTAGAAGGATCCTTGACTCTCTGAGATATGGAGCATCCTTTTCCCCATAAAACTTGTTTATTAAGATCCATGCATTTCAGACCGGGGATTTAAGATTAAGTTGGGATACCATTTGGTGTTTTGGGACCTAATTGTTTGCCTTTTTCCCACCTTTCCTTCATGATCTTGTGGTAGCTTTCTCCTCATAAGACATTTGGACCAAATTGTTTGTTATATATTCCTGGACTCCCGGGGAGTTCCAATATATATTGACATTGTTCATTAAGACCGGGCCTTGCATTTCAGACTAGGGATTTAAGATTTAAGTTAGGATACCATTTGGTGTTTTAGGACCTAATTACTTACCTTCATCCCACCTTTCCTTCATGATCTCGTGGTAGGTTTCTCCTCATAAGACATTTGGACCAAATTGTTTGTTATATATTCTTGGACTCTTGGGTAGTTCTAATATATATTGACATTGCCAATGTTATAAGATGCTATACATTAGTGAGTATTTAACATTATCTTTCTCTTACCCACATTGTTGTGTTCAATGATCTATTCAATTATATCAAAGCAAGGGAGGATCGTTGATTGGGCTACCAAACTATGGATTTGGGATATCCTAATGTTCTGATTCACAATATCATAGTCAATATCTGTTTCGCTTGGATCGACACATTTTTGCCGTCATGTTTCCTTGTACATTATGAAGAGAAAGTCACCATATTCATAAGAAATGGGAAGACCAATTTTGTTAACAGTGTAATCATAAATAGCCATGGTCCCTCATTTTGATATGTATCTCTGGTGGAAGATGTTGCTTTCATCTTGGCCTATGAAGAGCAAGTCACCATATTCATAAGAAATGGGAAGACCAGTTTTGGTAACAATGTCATCATAAATAAGCCATGGTCCCTCATTTTGATATGTGTCTCTGGTGGAAGATGTTGCTTTCATCTTGGCCTCTGTAGCAAGGGCCACTTGTTTCAATCTTGCTTTCTTTGGAGCAATTTGATAAATCAAGTTATCATTCATTTTGACTTAACCCCAAACTAATAATACTTGTTAGTCCATTAATTAAAACAACATATATATAGCATGGTGTTCGTTGATGAACTATGGATGATAAAGAGTTTGAGGGATCAATGGGTCTATCACACCATTGAAGTAGGAGGGTATGCTTGTTAAAAGGGATCTAGGATAGGCTTGCACTACCTACTCAAAAAAACAATGCTTAATTGAGTGTGTTATGGTGCAGGAGGTTTGATGGGTTCAAGGACTTTCACACTAACCTCTAAGGGTCTAAGTGAATGATTCGCATAAACAAAAGAAAACTATATTTTTACTAACAGGCAAGTGGAGGTTACTTGGGCAACAACTAGAAGAGTCCGAGTGAATTGGTTCTAAAATACCCCTGACAAAATTATGGTGAGTACCATGTGACTAGATGATTCAAAATGAGTCTCTAATAAGTTGCAAGGTTATACAAGCTAGAAGTTTTTTCTAATGAGAACTTCAATTTGCAATTCATAAGCATAATGACAACAAAGGACAAAATTGTGATGATCTTCAAAGTTTCCGGACTTTTAACTTTCATAATATCCTTACTTACCTAATTTGAATTGTGTCATAAATCCTCTATCTACATTAATGGCTGGCAGAATAACAATGATAACATTTAAAATAAACTATTAAAACTAAATAACTACAAATAATATATACCACACACATCAACACATTAATTGATATATATTTTAATATATATTTCAACCTATACAACATTTATATAATATATCATTGAAAATGGCATATTCTTTGGTAACAAATAACTAACTTATCTGATATAAGAAAAAAAAACAATGATAATATAAAATTAGAGATTTGATAAAAACAAAAAACAATAATAATACAAAATTAAAAATTAAAAATATCAAATAATTTCCAATTGCTTCAAAATGATTTCAAAATTAACACTATAAGTAGAGATCAAATAGTTTCCTATTGCTTCAATGATTTCAAAGTTAACATTATACGTATTTCAAGGAGCTTTTAAAAAAACTCATTACATCAATGGAACCTACTCCCTTCTTTTCTTTTCTTTTTTAAATCTAGGATATTGGTAACTGGTAAGAGTTATCCTGAAGAGACCCAGGATCAATTCCAACTCACTGCCACTATAAATCTAGGCTAGGTGCAACAGCGTGTAAGCCGCACAATAGCAATTAACTTATGCCTCAACAAGAGCCGAAATGTCCGCTCTGGGGTCGCCTACTCTTTTAGCCAAGACACAGATCAATGGAACCTACTCCCTTCTTGGTCATTGGGCGAGGTGAGATTATTAGGACAATTTGAAATATCGGTAAGTGAGTTTTCTTGAACACGCCTAAAGGGTTGATTCGAAGTGCAGGACCCAAATTGGTGTCCAGCTTGGAACGGAATTTAAACATAATTTCGAACAAAGCGTCATCAAATTGTTCAATTTTTGTAGATAATTTTCGATTTAAATTGGGTTGGAATTATGGTGAAAGGCTAAGTTTTATTATGATTAGAATTATAATAAATTTTATCTTTCTTTTTTTTTAAATAGGTATTAAATGTTTTTTTTTATCATTTCAAATTTTATTTTTAAGGTATTTATTTTACATGAAGATATAATTGTAAGAAGTTTAAGTCATATCATTCTAGCTATGCCATGTTATGAACTGGTAATTTCAAAGGATTAATATGGATAAGCCTTGAGATCATTAGTTGACATTATTCATCTCAATTTTAAGATATTCAAAGATTATAACTAAGGTGGAAGGGAAATTAGAGTCACTAGCCTCCACTCGAGTTGTTGTCTTTTTAGGTGAAACTTTATTATTTACTATTTATGTCATAGTCAAAAGTATTTTCATGAATTTTCCAAAACAAATTTTATTTTAATATTTATTTTCACCTCAATGTGTGCAGAGTGGCAGAGCAACCCCTTCAGATAATTTAAATTACGCTTGAAGTTCCACACCCTCCAAATTGCACTATCCATACCTATTCTATTTCAAGACTTGTCGAGAACCCTCCTTACATGTTGTACTCAACACACCATTCTTGGTTTATTTTTCCATTTTTGTGTGGAAGATTTCCAACCCATTCCTTGCACAATCCATTCTCTCAGGAAGATTTACTCCCACAAGCTTTAGACTTACTGGGATTTTCAAAGGGGAGAAGATTTATCACAGAGACTTATAAACACTAGCACATCCATATAAATAAAATAGTTGGTAAACACCTATAGGTATCAAAACACTTACTACATGATATATTTCACATCGTCAAGATTAAAAAGCCATAAAAAATAACTAAATTATAGCTTTATCTAAATTATTATTATTAATTATAAAAAAGTTATTGTATGAGTTAAACATATATATATATTTGAAGGAACATGTGACATGATTCTTAACTAGGGAAATTCAACCCCAATTTACCATGGAGATTTTTAAAATAAGCTTTGTTAGAATACCATGGGCCAATACCATACTCATATGACACATCTTCACATGACTTTTTTTTTAATTAATTGATTTTAATTAAAACACTCGAAAGACATAACTATATTTGATTTATGCATATTACTAAAAATATTCCATGGAGGCTCAATCCCTACCATGTACCTAATAAATATTGATAATTAAATTAAAAATCTAGATGCCCTATTCCAAAATAGATGCTTGTCTAATTCATATATGCATATGCATCTAATTCATATATACATATGCAATTTGTTAATGGAAAATAATAAAATTAACAGTTAAGTATAAACTTCTCACCAATTATTACCAAATAGAAACATGAAAAAAAAAATATGCATTGAAGTTTTGCCTTCCTTTAACAAAACTCTTTCCCACCCAAAAATATAGAGGAAAAAGACAAGATTTCTACCCAATGATAGAGAATATCATTGCTCTCATTTGACATAAATACTCTTTAAATCTTTCCACATGGAATACATCAAATTTAATAAATTAATGTGAATTTATGTCTAATTATCTACTTAAGGTTTTAGATTTATCTTGCATGCATCAAAATAATTTTATTTCTCTCCACATATCCCATAAAGGAATTTATGTATAGAGAAATCAAGGGACCATGATATTTTTTAATTCCTTAACATAACCATATTTTGCCTTAATTTTTCCCAATATTTTGTCTAAGACTTAAGACATATTAATGCATTTACAACTTGGATTTTATCTGGGTGAAAGAGAATACAAAATAAATCATGATTGTCAAAGGACATTTACACTTATATTCCATGTTTGTGAACATGTTCTAAATGTCAATTTAGAATGATATTTGCAATTGTGTCTATGCTTATTTTGGATTCCAGAAACATGGTTAAATGAAATCTATTAAAATGACCATTCCAAAAGTTTAAATCAAAACTATTTTATAAAAGGGAAAGGGTTATGCACATGATAAATTACATTCAACTACATGAAGTGACACTAGGAGTCAAGACAAACATGAAAGTGAAGAATGCAATATACACATCAACCAACAAACTGGTCACATCATATTTGACCTAGTTGTTGGTAGAAAATTTAATGCAAGTGCCAGTAGATTAGATAAGGGTATGCAAAGGGATAAATATGGCCCAAGATGTCGAGCTAATATTTTGTGTAAAATGACTCTCATCGTAGAAATAACCAATGTAACAACGAATGAGTGGTCCATCCAAATGGTGTGATAAGTTAAGATGTGAGATTCAAATATTACAAAAGGAATATAAAAACCTTAGTATAATATATAAAAGATGACAGAATGCTCTAAAAGAAAAAATCAAGGGGAAAACTTTTTTTATGTAGAACATATTGCAAGGGTTAAAGAAAAGTTTCTCTATTATTCCTACAAATATATATTGCCCCTTTCTTAAAGTTTATTAAATAATGTGAGATCCCTACCATAATGATTCAAACTTCTCTCGACCTAGGATATTGTGGGCTTGGTCATACACAAGGATTGTATCCTCTTAATGGAAGATATGAGGTTGAACCTTACAATCATATTGATGTTTAGAATGTGTTTTCTGCTTCAATTATTTGCAAGACAATATAATGATCTTTATTGGCATGTTCTAAGTCCACTAATATTTTCTATAATGGAGTCATATTGGGGAGGAGTTTGATAGCTAAATGAAGGGAGGGGATTTGGAATTCAATTAATAAGACTACCTCCTCATTGTGGATGAGATGAAAATGGTAAACATGGTGGCATTTTTAGCATAAATATCCTATAGGCTCATAAGGTTAGGAAAAACATATGATGTTAGTTGCTTGTGTACATATTCACAATCCATTGGAGTATATTTTTTAAGGATTTTATTCATGGCCTCAACTTTTTTATTTTCCTACAGATAGTAAGAAGATGATTATTATTGTTGAAAACCTAACAATGAAGCTAGCTCGCACCTTGTTTTATGTTCAAAATGACATCCATGGTTAGAAACCAATTGTTTTAGGACACCAAATTGACTAATTATGTGATTGAAAAATAAACGTGTTATTGTAAGAGGAATGTTGTTGAAAGCGGGCATGGTTTCATTACATTTCATAAAATAATTGATGGCCACAATGATGTCTTTATAGGCATAGAAAAAACAATGTTACACACCACAAAGTCAAAGACCCATTCATAGAAAGGACCTACAACTATGAAAATATGGTGGAAAGTAGCTAGAGGATCTCATGCCTTAGTGTCATAGATTTTGCAGCTAGCTCAATGTTTAATTGCCTTAATACAATCATAAAAGGGAGTAGGCCAACAATAACCTATATGAGTGGGTAGTAGCATATTGAAAATGTGGCCACCATAAGCACTAATATGGTGGGAATTTAAGACTTAGTTTTCCTTATCATGAGTGAGAAAATGATGCAACAAGGTGTCAACACCTCATTGATAAAGGTTATCTCCAATGAGAAGATATCAAGGTGCCTGATGACAAATACATCATTGATTATCATGATACAGATGAGGGCCAAACTTTTGAGCTCATCTATAAAATAAAATGTAACCATACCAAGAGTCATTAGTAGTTATAGTGAATAGATGTTTGTTTAGAAGGTCATCATTCAAAGGTGGTTTTGAGGAATCGAGAATTCGGAAATAAACTAGCAAGGTACATGAATTTCTTACTCTTAGGAGTAAATAAATTTAATTCATACTCCTAAAGGATCATTATCCAACAAGCATACTTACCATTATTAACTTTCTAACTCATTAACAAGCATACTTAACTCAATAGAAATGACATGGTGTTAAAGTTCGTGATGACTTTGGTTTTGCACATCAGGATGTAATGACACTATTTTTAAATTGAAAAACCAATCGTTGAGGCCAAGTCCTCCTCATGTTATATGACATTGTGGGTTGAGACAAGTTCTTACTAATTTAATAGATGGTGTGTTTGCAACCATTGATCTTATCTTGAACTAAGAATCTGGAAATGTTGGATTCACAATTATACTGAGAGGTGTGGGGGGGTGGGGTGAATCAATATAATGAGAATTTTTACTTATTTAAATATTCAAACAACATGAAGCATAAATCTCATAAATTGAACAAATAACACAATATATATGTGGAAATGCTTATGAGAGAAAATGTAAAACTTCTTGATATGAAAGATATTGTAGGAAACAACCTACAGGAGACGCCAATCCCCTCTTGATTTATAGGCACCAACCTATGGGAGACACCAATCCCCTCTTGATTTACAAGCACCAACCTATAGGAGACACTAGTTCCCTTCTCTACTTTGTAGGCACCAACATACAAGAGACAACAATCCCCTCTGCGATATGATCAAAATCAATTTTGTAGTCTACTATACTCTGAAATCAACTTTACTCTGCTCTTCATGATTTTTCTATCTTCCTTGCACTGGTTCACTTTCTTTTCTAAACTCCATTGTGTGTTTTAAAATTGTTTATTCTCCATGCACTAGTTCACTTGCTTCTTTGAACTCCACTTTGCTCTTTATGTCTCTGTGTACTATATTATCTTACCAAGCACTTCAATCTCAAATAGTCATAGTTACATTCTAACAATGTTAATCAACTTTAGAATATCATATAAGGTGCTTCCTTTAGTCCCAATATCAATTTTTCATGCTTACAACCAAGCACTTATAGTCCAACTCCCTTCAATCCAACCACATATAAATATACTCTATGATTTAGAGCTCTCAATGTTATCGAGCACTCAATACAATAAACCACGTGAACACCATTTTTTTAACCTTAGCACCCATGCACTAAACCATCAAATCACATAAAACCTCGTGCTATGACCCAACGCTAACTCATATCGGATACCAACAAACCAAGAGTTTTACCTTATAACACTTTTTTATATCAATGGTATGGACTATAGAAGGGTCAAGATATTGACAGTTAATCGACATCTAGATATTAGGCTCGAATTATATCGAATGAAGACTTTGTAAAAACCTTGATATTGGATTTGTTTAGTATGATTGATGTTATTTTCCAGCAAAAAATCTTTTCATTATGTTCCGTCAATTGACAATGGCGACATTGGAGTATCAACACTTTGATGAAATAAAAATACAAAGGAAATGCTCACAAAACAACCACGACCGAGTGAGAACCTTGATGAGGAACCATAATACTGGAGGTCTCAAATATGGTGGAACGACCTTGGAATATCAAAATTTTAACATAAATAACAAAGGATTTTGCTGTAAAACACTAAGGCCTTATACAAAAATCTATGGTGGAACCTTGCTACTGTAGGTCTTGACACTGGAATGCCAAGGGAATTAAGAACTAGGTGTTTCACTTTAGCATCGTGTGACAAAGGGATGAGACTAGAAGCTACTAGATACTAAATATTGAGAAAATGAAGAGTCTCTCCCTAATAAAAAATGTTGATGCTGAGGGGCTTAGGCATTTGGGTGCTACGCTTAAGCACCTCATGACCAAGAGATGAGACTAAGAGCTAACAGCTTGAAAACAAAGAATTTTGTGCATATTCTACGTTATAAATAAATTTGAGGTTTCTCAAGAAATTTGACTTATGATTTGTTTCATACCTCATATGTCTTCTTCACCATCTGATACTTGATCTACCTCTTTTGTATGTTGATATGAAATATGTCACATGTCTACACTCCTCCCTCTTATTCATCTTCCTCAAGCTTCATATTTCACACTACTCCTTTGCTCCTTAGATCTTTTGATGCTCTTTTGATTGCTCACATATTTTCCTCAATAGTGCTCACTTATATGGTATTTATAATGATTGGTGCTTGAGGCTTGACTAAATCATCAAAAGGATGGCTATTGGATTTGAGCTTGCTTTTAGGATTCGTATTAATGATTGGCTTGAACTTTTTCATTGATCAGTGTGCTCATGGATACATAGATTTCTTTAAAGGGCCAATATGAGAATTTGTCCTCTTAACTTAGACCACCTTGGATTTAGTCTGATATTATTCTAATTTAGATTAAATATGCTTTGGATCCTCCTTTTCTTTGGGTCTCATGTACCCAACTTGGTCTCATAGGACTCCCCCTGTCTTTGATATCAATGACAACACATTATGCAACAATCCCCCTTTTTTTCAATGATGGCAATCCTAAAAAAAAAATTGGCAAAGAGCTAAGAAACTCCCCCCTATTTGTAAATTCTCCTTTTGTCTACAACTTCGTCATTTGTCTACATTTTCTTCAGTCTCCCCTTTGGACATCAATTTAAAAGGGTTGCTTTTTTTTAGTGTAATATTCCGTATGCTACATTTTCTCCTTTTCTACAATTGAACTCTTTAACTCATCCTGTCAACAAGTTCTCCATGTTTGTAGCATATTCTTTGACTATAACTTATCCCTTTTTGAAATCAAAGGGATGCTCCCCCTGAGCTTGTTCTTCCCTTGAAATTATGATTTAATGATTTGTATATCCAATTCCTTTTTCTGCCTATCTACCAAAATTTTCCTTTGTTGATGTAATTGAATGGACAAGTCCCTATTTTGTTTCTTGTGAAATTCACTCAAATTCAATTGTTTCCAATCATTAGAATCATTTTGACCTTCTCTTTGGTCTTCATTATAGTTCAACATGCACTTCATGCCCTTTACATATTGGTTACTAGTTTACATGCAACAAACTTTATATTTCATCATTCTTCTCCTGTAACTTACTCTTTAGAGCTTCCATATTTTTGGTGTATTCTTGATTATTGTAGTCTCTCAATTCACATTATCTTATACCTATTTTTATTGATGAGATGAGAGGGATATTACTCCTAAATTCTACCTTAGATATTCAAATGTCTCATGGAGAATAGGTTTGGTAATGATGTTTACAATATGCTCTTTATTAACATCATATTACAACTTAACATTCTCATCAACCACCTATTCTCTTAGGAAATTATAATTGATATGAATGTGTTTTGTCTTTGAATACATAACAAGGTTCTTTGAGATATTGATTGCACTTATGTTATCACAAATAATATATCTTGGTTGATCACACTCTATTCTAATTTCCTTTAAATCTTGTTTCATTAATAGAACCTAAGTGCAATATGCTAATGCTATAGCATATCAACTTTAGCTATGGACAGAGATTTTCTATTTTTTGCTCAACCATGAAACCAGAAAATTTCCCAGAAAGAATGCCTCACCATTGTTCTTTTATTTTCATCAACACTTATGGCCCAGTCTAAATCTTTGTTTGTTATTAAGGTAAGGTATTTTCTTCTCGAGAACTATAAGAAATAGCCCATAGTCCCCTTTAAATATCAAAAAATCATTTTCACTATGTGCACATGTGTCTCCTTTGGTGTAGATTGAAACCTTGCAAACAACCCTACAAGTTGCATGATATTAGGTCATGATGTTTTCAATTACAAAAAGATACTAATCATTGATTTATATATGGTTTAATTTTCATATGGTAATTCATCATCTTTGCTCAATTTAAATCTTATAGCCATGGGAATGATATCAAGAGCACAATTTTCCATTCCAAGTTTATTTAGAGTTTCCTTAAGATATTTGGTTTTGGATATGAATATGCCTTCACTCAATTGAACAACCTACAATCCTAGGTAGAATGATATCATCCACATGGAAAATAATGATTAGTATGTTTTCTTTATCATTTTTTATGCATAAATTTCTATTTGTTTCTCCTCTTTTAAATCCTTCTTGTTGTAAATATTTATCAAGTCTTGAGTACCAGGCTCTAGGAGCTTGCTTAAGACCATAAAGAGATTTCTTCAACATACATACATAGTATCCATTTTCTGATGGATGAAATCCCTTTGATTGTTCAACATACACCTCCTTTTCCAAGTTTCCATTTAGTAAGGTTGACTTAACATCCATTTGATACACCTTGAAATTTTAAAACAAATAAATACCAAGAACATTCTACTGGATTCAAGTATGGAAACAAGAGAAAATTTTTCTTCAAAATCAACCTTTCACTTTTTCATATCCTTTGAAAACCAATATATCATTTTTTCTCACTATATGTCCATCCCCATACAGTTTTTCCTTAAAGACCCGCCTAGTTCCAATTACATTCTTATCCTTTGGTCTATGCACAAGTTCCCATGTTTCATTTTTTTTCAATCTGATTTAGCTCTTTTTCCATGGCATTGACCCATTGCTCATGTTTACTGTCTTGTGCAAAAATATTGGTTCTATGTTGGATAACAAGGAAAAGTTTGCATGATGTGGTGTGTTGATCAATCTCCTTCTAGTCCAAACTCCTGAATATTTATCACCAAAACATTGATTTTCTGAATGAATCTTTTGAACATACCTAGATAGAGCTTTTGGATATTGAATTTGTATATACTCTTCCTCTTTCTCTTGTTCTTCCTACTCTATCTCTTCTTCTTCTTCTTCTTCTTCTTCCTCATGTTGTTTGTTGAAAACCTCCTATGAGTTTTCATTTTCTTGTGGCCTTTTATTTTGAGGTGATGCTTCATCTATTTTTACATAAATTCTCTCTACCATCTTGCATAGTCTCTTTTTGTAACATTTGTATCTCTTTCTTCTAGATGAAACCCAGAAAGATTATTTCAACTGCTCTGAAATCATTTTCTCCTAAATTGTCTTCATTTACCTTAGTGGAGCATTTTCTACCAAAAACTTTGAAATGTTTAACTAAATCAAGTTCTCCTTTCAATAATTCATAGGGAGTATTGGTGTTATTTACTCTTATTTTAGCTCTATTTAGGATGTATATTGTTGTATTAACTACTCCCCAAAAGGTTTTTGGAAGGTTTAGTTCAATGCACATAGTTCTTGCCATCTCTTGCATATTTTTGTTTTTTCTTTCGACAACACCATTCTATTCTTGAGTTATTTTCATTGAAACATGCCTATTAATCTCATGTTTTTTTCACAGAATTCAATCAATTCATTAGAAGTAAATTCTCCTCCTTTGTCTAATCTCAAACATTTTATCTTTATATCAATTTCATTCTCAACCATGGATTTGAAAATATACTTCTCAAAGGCTTCATATTTTTGAAGAGAAGAAACCCATGTCATTCTAGCATAATCATCAATTAGAAGCATAAAGTATATCTCACGTCTTAGCGTCTGTGTTCTATCAAGCCCACAATGGTTTGTATGAAGAAGCTCTAATGGCTTG
This sequence comes from Pinus tabuliformis, assembly GCA_031772625.1. Classification (NCBI taxonomy): domain Eukaryota; kingdom Viridiplantae; phylum Streptophyta; class Pinopsida; order Pinales; family Pinaceae; genus Pinus; species Pinus tabuliformis. The sequence continues at coordinate 1,085,632,891 of CM062807.1, forward strand.
GTTTTTGAGTACTCCTTTGGATTGAATTTGACTTTGGTTTGCTTGCCATGCTGACAAGACTTGCAAATTGGATCACTTGGCTTTAAGATTTTTGATATGTCTCTCATTTCCCGCTCTTTGTTGAGTTTTACTAGATGGGAAAATTGATATGACCCATCCTTCTGTGCCCTAACTAGATTTCATCCGGTTTCCCAATACAACATTTTTCTTTGACTTCATTTAAGACATATACAATACTTGAGATCTAGCTACATTTTCCACCAACCTTCCTGATATTTTTTTCCTTATTTCACATCCCTAAGCATGAAATGTAAGATCATATACTTGATCACACATTTGACTAACAATAAAAATATTGTGTTTTAGACCATCAACATATAGAACATTTTGAGTTTTAGTCCTTCCATTATCAAGATTGACTATTTCTTTTCCCATTATTCTAGTTGGTGCATTATTTCCAAAAGTAACACTTCCTTGTTTTTCTTCCTTTAGAGAAATAAATTTTCTCTTATCTATTTTCATAGCTTTGAATAACCATTGTCTATATACCATTAACCTGCTTTATTTTTCACTAATAGAGCAAATCCACATTTTCCCTTATTTTCTTGCTTCCTTTTCCATACCCTTGTAGATTAATTTTTCTTTTTTTGGCAATCCCTTATTATGCCATTTTTGCTCTCACTTGCCTTGTTCATATGGGTGTTGCACTCATAGCATTAAACATGGTCTGCTAAGGGGGGAAATGAATTGTAATTTCTAGTAGAAGTTTCATTGAAGCTCCTAGTATTGATGATCACATAATCATTCTTTGAAATGTTGAAGGATTCTCTGTTTTTATTTCTCATACAATCATTCCTTTCATAGGCCTTACAATTTATTGCTTTGTGTCCAAAAATATTACAAGGAAAGTAAAAAGCCTATTTTTTTTTTCTGATACTTGGATGAGAAAGGCCTTGTTGACGGAATAGCTCTTCTTAATACATTCATGTTTTCCTTATGATAAAACTTATATTTTTGTTAGTCCTTTGCTTCATTTCTGGTGTTGCTAATGGGGCCTTTTGAAAATTCATGTCTCTACTTGTTCTCATCTTCCTTCCTAGTGTTGCCTATAATATTGATAGGGTCATGTTTTTATTGGTTCTTAACTACATTTCCAGTAGTGCATGTATTCTTCAAGAGTTCAATTTTTTCTTCTGATTCTTAACTTCATTTCTAGTAGTGTCTGTATTATTGACGGGTTCATGCTTTTATTGGTTCTCACCTCCTTTTCTAGAATTGCTTTATTTTCCAAGAGAATTTTTTAGCATATTAGCAAAGCTTTTAGATTCTTCTTTGCATTCCTTTAATGACGCCTTTGTGCTTGATGCTACCTTGAAGGTCTCAAAATTTCTTTATAACCAAGACTTATTTTGATTAAATGATACCTCTAGCAACTAAAAATGCTATATAATATTTATGTACTATATTCAAACTTTAGGCTTTGATTCAATTGAGCTATTTTTTTCTCTAATTACTTTCTCAAGGAAACCACCTTTGCTTCTAGCTTTGCATAATTTCTTTCCTAAATTCCTTTTAGTTGGCTTATTAGAATTTATTTTATTCTCTTTGCTTCTTCTAGTTTTTCCTTTAGGAGGATGATGCTTCATCATAACCTTTCTCCTCGTACTTCTATAGTAATTCCTTTTACTTTTTGATCTTTTTCCTGAGTCTACCTATTTCTTCTAAGGCACCAACTAGTTCTCCTTCAAGATCTACCTCCCCTTCAACTTCTTCCTTTCAATATGTATTCCCTTTTTATTGTCATTTTGGTCAACATCCTAAGCATCCATGGATATGCACATCAAATGCATATCCATCGCTCTCTTTTGATGAACTACTATCCTCTTTGGAATAAAATATTTTCTTTTTGAGATATCCTCCCTTCTATAATTATGAGATTTGCTTATATTTTTATATCCTTTTTCATCATCAATGCCCTCTAATTTTGCTTAAGGAAATTTAGCTACATAATGACCTATTATACCACATTCAAAGCATTTGAATGGAAACTTATCTTTGAATTTTCCAAATCCTCTTTTTAGCTTTCTTCCAAATTGAGCTTCTTCTTCATTTGATTCATAGATGGAGTAATCATTGGCCTTGTGTCCTTTTGTCGTCATTGCTACTTTTAATACTTCTTCCTTCCATCCTAACTTTTATTTTTCAAATCTCATTTCATATAAAATGAGGATTCAATGAAGTTCATCCACCTCTAGAGTTTCCAAATCTTTCATTTATTCATTGGTTGAAACCTTTGTAATAGATCTCAAGGGAAGAGATATCAACACTCTCTAAACAATTACTGATTCCTCAATCTTTTCATCAATCCATCTAATACTATTAACAATCTTATCTACACAAGGAAACAAGGCTACAATGTCTTTATCTTTGTCATCTTCAAACTCTCAAATTGTATTCTTTGATTTTGAAGCTTTTCTCTTAATACTTATTAACTTTTCATCTCCTTCATTGATGCTTTGAAGCTTGTACCAAATTTCTTGTGCAAATCTACATTGAATTACATTGAGAAACTATGATTCTACTAAGCCACACAAAATCATGGTATCAATTTCTTTTGCATGACTTATAAAGTCCTTTTAATTATATGAATTAGTTGGAGGAACTATTAGAACTTGATAGCCATCCTCAATAGAAAGATAAATGCTAACACCAAGAGACATTCGATAGGTCTTCATCCTTATTTTCCAAAAAGTGTAATTGGTTCAATCATATAGTGGGATTTTTCTTGAGAAAGAACCATGTTGACTAGCCATCATTGGTCCCTTGAGATATTTCTTCTATATGTTAGGTTGCTTCTGAACGAACTTGCTTTGATACCAATTGTTGTATTCACAATTATATTGAGAGGGCAAGGTGAGGAATCAATATAATGAAATTTTTTACCTATTAAATATTCAAGCACCATGAAGCACCAATCTCATAACCTAAATAGGTAACAAAAGATATACATGGAAACCATTACGAAAGAAAACAACAAATCTTATTTATATGAAATATCATTTAGGCACCAACCTATTATTGCATCAATTTGTAGGCATAAACCTACAAGAGACATTAATCCCCTCAATTTTTAAATTTGTAGGAACCAACCTATAAGAAACATTAATTCCCTTTTGATTTACAGGAACCAACCTACAGGAGACACCAATCCTCTTCTTTGCTTTGTAGGCACTAACCTATAGAAAACAACGATCCCCTCTAAGATATGGCCTGAATTAATTGTGTAGTCTACTATGCTATGTTATTCTCTTCACAATTGTGCTATTTGCCCTGCATTAGTTCACTCGCTTTTCTAAACTTTGTTCTACTTTTTAAAATTTTATTCTTTTCCCTACACTAGGTCACTTGTTTCTCTAAACTTCACTTTTCTCTTTATGTCTATGTGTACTATATTTCTCTTTACCAAGAACTTTCTTCAATCCCAAATAGTCACAATTAAATTCTATCAGTGTTAATCAAATTATGATTATCAGAGTAGGCACTTCCTTCAGTCCCAATTATCAATTGTTCATGCTTACAACCAAGCACTTGCAATCCAATTCCCTTTAGTCCAACCATGTATTAACAATCTCCATGCTTTTGTAGCTCTCAACGTGTTATGAAACCAGCTCAAGAAAAGATAGAAAAGATAGATCAACGCCTTAGAATTCAGCCTCTTCGAGGGGGCAACCTCCTTTACATTACATAAATGAACAATTCTTGGATGATACAAATGAAAAGACTTCCTTTCTATATATAGGAGTCTAAGGGGTCATAACATAATCAGAGCCGACATAACAATAATAATGTAAGGGCACAATAATAACAATAGTGGGCTTCTATGGGGCACATTAGTAACAATATGGGCACTACATGGGTACATCAATATAATAAGTGGGTTGTACTAATAACAATAAGGGGTTATGAGCCCCAAGAGTTAGCTCAATCGGTCAAATCAAGTGCCTCGCCAATGGGAGGTCACAGGGTCGAATCCCGAAAGCTCTTGGGGTTAGGCCAGTAAATAGGCCGAGGGGTGTTGATGCCCTTCGGGTGGCGTCCACTCAGTGTTTAAAACCCTGGACGTAGCGGCTACCCACTGACCCGGGTATCTGTGAACCAGTAAGTGAAAAAAAAACAATAAGGGGTTACACTAGTAGTATAGGGGCCTAACATGCCCCTCTCCTTCAAAAAGCGTTGTCCTCAACGCTTGAGTAGTTCTTGATGCTTCTGTATAAAATTCTTGTCCTCCCATGTGGAATCTTCAGCGGGTAAGTTCTTCCACTTGATGAGATACTCTGAAATTGATCGATTTTGTAGCTGTCAGGTTCTTGTTTATGTGATTGCTCCAAGTTCCAATATGATTTTTCCTTCCTTTTCAATATCTTGCAATATTATTTGAATTGGAATCTTTTGCAACTTTTGAATAAGTGGCCATATTTCTTTGTCCTTCTTCCATTCATCCCTTTCTTCGTTTATCCAATCTCGTTGGATAATAGAAATAACACAAAACAATGCTTCCACATCCTCATCCTTGAAGAGTCTTCCCATTTGGTAAGGTTGCCATTTTTTAAGTGCATGTAGTATTGCCAACATTTCCTTCTCATAAATAGCTTGCTTTAGATGTAGCAGTAAAAATACCCAATCGCCTACATCAAAACATTTTTCACTATGATGTTGATCTACCTGTTGTTTCATTTGATTTTGCACCGAAGTGGCGCTATCCTTTAAGAGTTGGAGAACTTGTTGTTGATGCTCGATGTGATCTTTCACTGCTTGAACCTTTTTCTTCTTGATATGTCCTTCTATCTTTAGAGTTTGAGAAGTGGTAATTTCTTCCAATCCTTTATAAGATATGGTTGGATTCATTTCTTGACGCTCGATGTGATCTTTCACTTCTTGAACATTTTTCTTCTTGATATGTCCTTTTGTCTTGCTAGTTTGAGGAGTGGTAATTCTGACTAGTGAATTACAAGATATGGTTGGATTCATTTCTTCTTTCTTGATGTGATCTTTCACTTCTTGCACCTTTTTCTTCTTGATATTTCCTTCTATCTTGAGAGTTTGAGGAGTTGTCATTCTTGCCAATAGTTTACAAGATATGTTCTGATTCATTTCTTCTTTCTCCGGGGTCAGGTCCTGGCATATATCCTCCTCTTTTGATGTTTCTTGATCCTTTTCTTCATCCTCTTCATATTCTATGTAAAATAATTTCTTCTCAGCACACTTATGACCTTTAGTGCATTTGCTATCACAATTGTAACAAAGCCCTTTTTCTCTTTTTTCTTCCAATTGTTGTGGTGTAACCCTTGTAGGTTGTGGAAGGCTAGGAGGAACAACACGTCCATCTTTATAGTTGTGAGGGGTAGACTTCCTTGTTGCCATAATTTTACTTTCAAATATGTCACAAAGCCCTTTTACTTTTTCCAATTGTTGTGGTGTTGCTCTAAAGAAGGTGTTGCTCTTTGTATCCTCATAATGTGCTATCATTTCCTCCATGAGAATTGACCACGTAACATGTTTTCTACGAGAACAAAGCCCTTTATACCATAAAAATTGATCCGGTTCTAAATATGAAGATGCAATACATATATTTTGTAACAGTGGTACAGCATGTAGATCAAAATATTGCTCCATCTGAAGTATCCAATTTACCGGATCCTTGCCATCAAACTTCCTCATGTTGCTTTTTCTTGATTTTAGGACCTCGAACTTGAAATGACTGTAACTCTGTACTTGCAGATATTTAAGTTCTGAAATTGCTACCTGTAGTAGCCCTCTGTGTCCTCTTTCCAATGCCACAAGTATGATCCAAATTGGATTCTCCAAAAAAGAGTTATGCACAATCTCCCAAGATGACCTGATTATAGAGCTTTCCAGAAGAGTGAACTTGTATGAAGCGCCATGTGGACAATTTTCAATCTTTGGTTCTGAAAACGATATACAAGAAACTACAGTCCGTCCTCTTTCTATACCTTCTTACAAAATTTCAATTTGATTCCCAGAGAGAAAGTTATGACGATTTCCCCAAGTGATGAGCCCCAAATTTTGGTAACATTTTGGGCTCATTTGGCCTACTTACCTTGCTCAACCCTTCATTTTTTATCACTTATGCATCATTTCTTAGTATATTCATGTTATTTGTAGGAAGGAGGGCAGTCATTATGCCTATGTGGCTAATACATGTTTATTTCAGGTTTTTTGACATTAAATGGAGCAAAACCACGCAGATGGAGGCAAGGAGACAGCCAAGGTGGCATTGCGGTTTTGTAGGAAGGTTGTCCACAGCCTTGAATGACCTTCCTCATGATCTCCACCCCAACTCCGAGCTCCAACAGCTATCACCACCGAGCTAGAAGGCAACCAAAGGATTCTACAGGAACATCAGTTTACTTTTAGTTGGACAGCCAAGCCCCACTAATTTAGGAGGCCAGCTTGGCCCTCATAATGTATAAATCTTGAGGCTGTAGCCTTTGATAAAAGACTTTTGAACCTTTGTTGCAGATTTGGAATCACGAGCTATAGCTCTGTTTTGCTCTTTGTAAGCCATTTTTGGCATGTTGTTAGACTTATGATTATGATCTTCTAATAAAAGGCAGGCAGATTTGAGTTCAATTCTGAGTTCTTAGAGGAGCTATAGCTCTCAGGTTTGGGCCCAACCTGAGAGCAATAGGCCTCCTTCCTTTGTATTGTTACTTGTCTTTTCTTCAGCATCATATTTCTTGTCCTTTACATGCACTTGGAAAACACAGTTTGCTGATTCGAATTTCTTGGTGTGGTTACATAGGTTAGTGTTATGAACAGAGTTGCCTTCAGTAGTTTAGATTAGAGTAAGGATTGGAGTTAATCAGAGTTCCAAGAAAAGGTTGAATGTACACTCACTACCACCTCTGTTTAGAGACTGGGAGTGTAGACCGTGCCAACCACCAAAAAACGCAGTTTTACATGTTTATGCAAGCTTTAACGTAATATTTCCATTGGTAGAAGTGTCCATGCATTTGGATCTTGAGCAATAACTCTTTGTTTCAGCACCATGCACGATTTCTCTCTAGGCTACATTGTTGTTCTGTGGTTTCTAATAAAACAGTTAGAGTAGGTTGATGACATTTCGGTTTTGTGCAAGATACATGTGATTTGTTTCATTTACACCGCGCAGCACCACTCTATCATTCCCTTATCCTTCTGAGCCGTGCCTAAGCCATCTCCTTACCTCTAGCTAGATCATTTGCCCACCAACTCTTCTATCATCCACGTTGTTTTATCTTTTCGGCCTTCCATTGCCTCTAGCCTCCTCTAGATCAACCAGCTTTACACACTCCCTCTCCATCTCACCTCTCTGTCCATAAGCCATCACAAGCTCCCCTCCTACATTTCTCTCCACCCACACAGCTCATTCACTCCTCCATCACCCAAAAATCCTATTGCAGAACATCCTGTAGAAGTTAGCAAACTTCTTGTAGAAATCCTGAACTTCCTGTAGAATCCCCTGCAGACATCCTGTAGAAGCTTGCAAACACGGTTGCCAGGCATCTGAACCTTGTGAACTTCTGTGGAATGATGCTAGGGATCCCTTAGACCCTCTATGAGCCTTCCTGACCTTTTTCCAGCCTTCCTCCCCTTGAACTACCCCTGCACAGTCAAGACCCAGTAAGAAGCACAGTCATAATAACTCCAACCACTTGAGCAAAAATACAAAAACATGTTCTCTTCAGATGAAAGTAGTTTAGACTCATGCATCTCATCTCACTAGAAGTAATGGCATCACTTTTAGAAGTTGCATTCCCACCATTGCATCATAAGGATTAAGCTGGTAAAATTAGGGTTTACTAGGGTTTCCATGTTTTGTTGGCTTTCAGTTCATTCTTGCAAAGTAGGTTAATTTCCTTCGAGATAGCTTTCGTTCATCACTTAAAAAGCTTCTTCTGAGAACATATAGAAGTTGGCTTGAGCCCTAGCGGACTTGTGCCAGCTGACCAAGTGACAGCTGCGACAAGAGCTAGTACTTGTGCATACAGCACCGTCGCTTCCAAGTTTGTACGAACTACCGGGTTGATAAAATTAGAGAAGGAAGCTCCAGGAGTTGTAGCATTATTGCTACAATACTGGAGCCCACCATCTTTTTGGTGTCGTTGCCGGGGAAGCGTCAGAGTATTAGTAATTGTTGCTTTTCTTCTATTTTCCCACTATCGCCTTCTGCCAATTAGTTTATTTCATTTCCATTCTGCAAAAGTAGCATAGACATTTCCTGCTTTCCTAGATTAACATTTCAATTCCGCAATTTCATTTTTGCAAGCATAGATTAGCATTTCGATTCTACAAGCGTAGACTAGCATTTCCATTCCTGCAATTTCATTTGAGCAAAGTAGACTAGTTCTTTCCTGCTTTCATTTCAATTCTGCATTTTCATTTCAGCAAGATAGTTAGTTGTAGATCAATCTGTTTTAGTTTTTGCAGGTACCAAAGAAAAAAACAAAAGCAATCAAAAAAAAAAGAGTCTTTCCATTTCATGCCTCGTAGGAATCGAGATAAAACAGGCAAATTCTTACCCAACACCCCCACCACATCACTGAGTCACCCTTCTCTCTTCTTTGGTGACAGTGATCCAGAAGAACCTATAGGTGAACCTCCTGAGATATACGAAGATCCTATAGCAGAAGAAGAATTAGAGACAATTCCATCTGAAGCTATGGCTGACAATAGAAGAGAAGATGAGAGAATAGAAGGTGCCTTCCCCATCCGAGAAACCAATGGAGACATGAAAATGGAGAACATTAGCCCCTCCGCTTTACCTCACTTCCATGGACTAACTACTGAAGATCCTGATACCTTCCTGTTTGAGTTTGCTATACTTTGTCGAACCTATGACTATACTGAAGATGAGAAGAAGCTGAAACTCTTCCCTTCAACTCTTAAGGATGCAGCATTACGCTGGTTCATGGGCTTACCTGGGAATAGTATCACCACTTGGGCTCAGATGCAGCAAACTTTCAATACCAAGTACCGGGACTACTGTAGGTCCAAGGAAACCAAGGGAGAAATCTTTCGGATGACCATGGGAAATGATGAGTCCTTAGAGGATTATGAGGAAAGGTTCCAACTTAGCTATAAACGGGCCAGGTGCACACTTGACCCTGAATCCCTCAAGTTGGTCCTGCTCCGAGGAGTCCCTGAAGACCTCTTAGATACCCTTCACATGTTAGCTGGAGGAGATATTTACCAACTGCCTTATGAGGACATAAAGACTGTGTTTAGAAACCACTCTAGGGCAGCCCGGAAACGAGGTAGAGGAAACCTCCTCTCAGCTGGTATTCCTTTCTCCAAACATGAGTTTGCAAATCAATTAGAAGATCTCAAGAGTGAGGTGAGACAGACCATTGCCATGCAACTTGACACATTCAGGATCCAGCAGAAGAAGGAAGAAGCTAAGAGGACCTTGGCTATCTTCTGCCCTAGATGTACAAGGAGACACCCTAAGAACGAATGCCCATTGCATTCGGTTGAAGTGTGTTTCGTTTGTGAGGAGGACCATCCCACAAATCAATGTCCAACCTTACCTGGGCTTAAAGCCATGTACCAAGGGACAGAAGCCCCCACTGAACCTCTCTATTTCCTGAACCAAAGGAGGCCACAAGGACCTAGACCTTACCAGCAGGGGATGCAAGGGGCACCCCAAGCTTATTACAGCCCCAACCAATCAACTCCTATGCCTTCCTGGGGTCCCCCTGCTCATCCTTCCTGGTCTATGCCTCCTCCATGGTCTTATCCACCTCAGTACCCTACTCAACCCACTACTCATTCATATCACTCACATGCCCAGCCACAGCCTCAGTGGAATGCACCTCAGTCGGGGTGGAGGCCCCAGTACAACACTCCTCCCGCCATTTTGCCTCCACCACCAGTTCAACCTCAACCATTACCTCCTGCTCCTCCAAGGAAACCTCAAATGCCTGCTCAACCGAACTCGAACCCCAACAATAGACAGGCCCAGCGGGTATACACTGGGGAAACATCATGCCCTACCTATGCTGTGGAGATCCAGGAGATCAATCTTCGATCTGGAAAGACTCTTCCAGATCGCCAACCTCCTCCCCCAGAGGACGAGGAAGACAAACAGGAAAGTGAACCAAAGGCTATTCCACCCTTTCCTGAGAGACCAACAGCCACCACACAACCCAACCCAGAGGAGGATGAGCTTCTGGGAGAGCTCAAGCAGTTGTGTGTGAAAATACCACTTCTCCAAGCCATCAAGGATGTGCCAATATACAACAAACTGGTTAAGGAGAAGTGTTTCAAACATCCAGGCAGGTGAAAGAGAGATGCTTCAACCATCAATGTCTTAGGACAACTATCTGACCTTATGTTAGGACAAGTCATCTGCCCAAAGTATCTAGATCCTGGGAGTCCTGTAGTAGATGTCCACATCAATGGCACCATCATACCGCACACCTTGATTGATCTGGGGGCTGCCATTAATGTGATGACCAGGGATACCATGCTCAAGCTCAATCTTCAGGGTTCCCTGAGGAAGACCTCGATAGTCCTGCAACTAGCAGATCGCTCCACCGTGACTCCCGAAGGGATTGTGGAGGATGTCTTGGTCTCTGTCGACTCTTGGGAATACCCTGCAGATTTCTTGGTTCTGCAACCAAAGGCAAAGCTTACTGGATATCCTCTTATTTTGGGAAGGCCTTGGTTAGCCATTGCAGATGCTTACATAAGTTGCCATGCAGGAAACATGACCATCAAAAATGGTCCTATGTCCAAGCAGCTAGTCCTATACCCTCCTACCCAACCCTCATTAGAGCATGACTTACCACTTTGGTTAGAAGAAGGAGAAGAAGATGAGGTGTACTCAGCACCTTTGTGTACCCTAGACACCACTAGGGGAGACCCCCAAACCGAGGATGATTTGATTGAGACCTTGATCCAGAATCCACCTCCCAGTGCACTATCCTTAGAGAAATTGGTGGAGGATGCCCAAGCCAGCACCTTAGTGGACCTTTGTGCAACTAACCCTGTCACTCTCAGAGTCAAGAATGTGGAGTTCGGCCCTGAGAGAACGTTAAAGATCAGCTCCTCCCTATCTCCTTCCCAGGAAAAGGAGCTGGGTAGTCTGTTGGCCAGTCATCTAGATGCTTTTGCTTGGAGCTATAAGGAGATGAAAGGAGTCCATCCTTCGGTCTGTACCCATCACATTTACATCAAAGAGGATTGTAAACCGGTTAGGCAACCCCAGAGGAGAATGAATCCAGCCCTTAAGGACATTGTCAAGGAAGAATTGCAAAAACTGTTGGATGCCGGATTCATTTACCCCATCTCAGATAGTGAATGGGTGTCCCCTCTGGTGTTGGTTCCCAAGAAAAATGGGAAGTGGAGAATCTGTGTGGACTACCGAGAACTGAACAAAGCTACCAAGAAAGACCATTTCCCTCTACCTTTCATAGATCAAGTGTTGGATGGACTGGCAGGAAAGAAGTTTTTCTCTTTCCTGGACGGGTTTAGCGGGTACAACCAAATCCAAATCAGCCCGGAAGACCAAGATAAGACCACCTTCACTTGTCCTTGGGGTACCTTTGCCTACCGAGTTCTTCCCTTTGGGCTATGCAATGCTCCTGCTACCTTCCAGAGAGCCGTCTTGAGCATCTTTTCTGAGCTGGTCCATGATGCGGTGGAAATCTATATGGATGACTTCACTCCTTATGGGTCCAACTTCAAGGAAGCATTGTCCAATCTGGGAAAAGTCCTAACCAAGTGCATTGAGATGAACCTGTCCCTTAGTCCTGAAAAATGTGAATTCCTGATGACTGAAGGGACCGTGCTAGGCCACACCATTTCTTGCCAAGGGTTACAGGTGGATCCTAACAAAATTGCTCTCATCAAGAGGGTTCCACCTCCCCAAAAGGTAAGGGATGTTCGGAGTTTCTTAGGATTAGCAGGGTATTACAGGAGATTCATTAAAGACTTCAGCAAGCTAGCCTCACCATTGTTTGGTTTGTTGGCAAAAGATGTGGAGTTTAAATGGACTGACGATTGTCAGAGGGCTTTGAATGAATTAAAGGACAAGTTGCTGTCTGCCCCAATCTTGAGAGGTCCCAACTGGGCCCTACCTTTCCACATCCACACTGATGCCTCGAACAAAGCCATAGGGGCAGCCTTAGGACAAGTGGAACAAAAACTTCCGTATGCCATTTACTTTGTTAGCAAAAACTTATCCAAAGCTGAACTGAATTACACTGTAACCGAGAAAGAATTCTTGGTTGTGGTCCATGCACTGAACAAGTTTCGACATTATATCACTGGCTATCAAACCTTTGTACATACGGATCATGCTGCAATTAGATATTTAATGAATAAACCAGATGTGAATGCTCGTATTATTAGATGGTTACTTTTGTTGCAGTAGTTTGATTTGACCATTGTTGACAAACCAGGTAAAGAAAATGTTGTTGTTGACTTTTTATCTAGATTGGATTTGTCTGCAGATGAGGATGGGACAGTGGATGACCAGATGCCCGATGAACATCTTTTTTCTATCTCAGTACTCTCTCCGTGGTTTGCTGATATAGCAAACTACCTTGTTTCAACACAGTTCCCTCCGCACCTATCTTCAAGAGAGAAGAGCAGAATCATCAGAAAAAGTGCCTCATTTACTTGGATCGGGGGCAACCTGTTCAAGCTTGGCCCTGATCAGATCTTAAGGCGTTGTGTAAGGGAGGAGGAAGTCTTTGATATCCTCCTCACCTATCATGATGGGCCTTGTGGAGGACATTTTGCAGCAAAGAGGACTGCCTTCAAAATCCTGCAGGTAGGCTACTATTGGCCCACACTTCATCAAGATGTCAGAAGGTATATCAGCCAATGTGACCGATGCCAAAGAATGGGAAAACCGACTCAAAGGGATGAGATGCCTCTCCAACCTCAAGTGACTCTTGAGCCATTTGAGAAGTGGGGTATGGACTTTGTGGGTCCAATCAACCCTCCTTCGAGGCAAAGGTCTTACATCATCGTGTGCACCGACTACCTGACAAAGTGGGCAGAGACTAAAGCAATCAAAGTAGCAACAGAAGAAAAGGTGGCCGAGTTCTTAAGAGAAAACATCTTCTACAAGTTTGGCTACCCAAGAGAGCTAGTCACCGATCAAGGAAGCCAGTTCACATCCAACTTAATTGAATACCTACTAGCTCATCACAAAATCAAGCATAGGACTTCCACCCCCTATCATCCACAGGCAAATGGGCAAGTGGAAGTCACCAACAGAGCATTGGAAGGGATTTTGACTAAGGTGGTGAGCAGCAGTAGGAAAGATTGGGAAAATCGCCTGGTTGAGGCCACATGGGCTTACAACACCACCTGGAAGACCACCACCGGCTTCACACCTTATGAGTTGGTCTATGGGAAGAAAGCTTTGCTGTCCATTGAATTTGAATACAACACTTTGAGGATGGCAACTCAGCTGGACCTAGATCTCAGCCATGCACAACAAGAAAGGTTATTACAGCTGAATGGACTGGACGAGCACCGAATGCAGGCCCTTCTTCACTCAGAAGTGGTTCAACTTCAGAGAAAGGTGTGGCATGACCAACACCTCAATGACAAGCAATTCCAGCCAGGAGATTGGGCATTGTTGTATGACTCCAGGTACAAAGATTTCAAGGGGAAGCTGAGAACCAAATGGCTGGGACCATATGCAGTGGAAAAATGTCATGATAATGGATCTGTTCTTATTCGGACCATTGATGAGGAGTCCATCCCCATGCTTGTCAATGGGCATCGACTGAAGATTTACAGGAAACCTCTCTCAAGACAAGAGTTCATCAAAACTATGGAAAAATCAGTGTTGGTCATAGAGAAGGGTTCTGCCTTTGCTTTGGGCACACCCTGACAGATCTAAAAAAAAAAAAAAAAAGAGAAAAAAAAGAAAAAAGAAAAAAAAAAATAATAAAGATCCTTGGGGGAAAACCTTTCTGAGGCTCCCAAGGCAGGTGGTAGGGGTGAAAACCTCATTGAGGCGCCCCTATTGTCCTTCAAAAAAAAAAAGAGAAAAAAGAGATTTGAAAAAAGATCCTTGAGTGAAAACCTCTCTGAGGCGCTTAAGGTAGATGGCAAGGGGGCGCCCCTGCTATCTTTCAAAAAAAAAAAAAAAAAAAAAGAGAAAAAAAGAAAAAACAATAAGAAAAAAAGACAGGGACAACAAGTTTATAATGTGGAAATGCATGCAGGTTGCAGGTGTTCTATGAAGGAGAGGAGGTCTCTCAACTCAGAGTCAAGGATCCTTATCATGCTGCCAGGAGACCTCACCAGCGCCTCCTCCAAGAATACTCATCTTCTCCAAGGTATGGGCACGATTTCATTACAGCTTAAGTCTTCTACAAGAAGATGCAGACTTTCTACAGGAAGTTATGTATTTCTACAGGAAACTTCCTGTAGAAGTTCGGGACGGCCCAAAATTCATTATATGAGGAAATCTAACGACCAAGGTTCGGTATGGACGCATGCAAGCTACCATTTTCTCCCTCACACACCATTGTCACCTCCTTCTACCGCCTCTGTCGACATGCAATGAAGGTACCTGCACAATCAAGGCAGATCATTGAGATTCAAGAGAAAGCAATTTTTTTTATGAAAAAAACGCTGAGATGCCGTGCCATACCCATCCCAGCTATCTAAGAGCCCTGTGAGCATGATCGTGGGGCCACCGTCTTCACCATGCAGCATGCACCCGAGGAGGAAAAACTGCTACAGGACATCCTGCAGGAGTCCCGTAGCAGTTAAGCCAACTAGAGTGCACACCTTTCCACCGCCTGCAACATGCAAAGATCACGCGGGCGCATGCAGCCGAAGCATCAAATTCATCGTCAGCGGCCTGTAAAGAGGAACCTCCGAACCTGTGCAATCACGCAGCAGCAAACAAATCGACTCACCATCGTCCAAAAGCCTGAAGAATCGTGTCGTGGCCGCACAGGTAAGTGCCTCGCCCTTTCTTCCGTCAAATTACATGAATTTTACTTTGGAATGTTTGCGAAGTGTAAAGTGAATGGGTTGAGCGGTCGTATGGCCATTCGACTGGCCACGTCGACCAGTCAGTGGTCTAGTCGAATGTTTGAACGGTGGTCGTGGCAAAAAGGAACGGACAGTGCACACGTGAGAGCCATCCAGTCGGGAAAAACGAGTTTTAACAGAAGTGACGGCGGCAGATCTGTGGGGAATGATGCGGCAGTAAGGGAACTCGCAGAGGAATGATGGAGTGACGTCGTCCAACGGTTCGGCAGGGACAGCTCACCCCCGCGCCACGGATTCCGCCGAATTCAAATCTAATCAGCTAGATTGCCACCCCACGCATTTATCATTCACTGTTTGAAAGTCGAGTGATCATCCGGATCCCTCTGCAGCTCGACACTCCAAGTCTTTGGCCGGTCGAACGCCTGTTAAGCAGCACAGAGAGCGCAGACCCACTGCAGTATCCTCCGGAATTCGCGAGGCTGCTTCTACAGGAAAGCTGTTTCTACAGGAAATTGGGTTCCTCACGTCAAAAGGTGGCGGATTAACAAGGTAAGCCTGAACCTTCCATGCATTTGGTTTTGAGGGTGGCAGAATCGACGTCTACAGTCTGGTCGTAAGAAAATTTTGCAAATCTTGTCTACTGTTACATGAATTGTCGTCCTACAGGAAGTGAGTTATAATTAAGCTGTGTTAAGGTCGTCGGGATATAAGTTTTTTTGAATTGTATGCGTGGCAGAGGCGTAATTCTACGCTCTGTCACAGTAAGCCAATTTTCTTCCGCACCCGCCACCTCTAGTTAACGCGGCAGTTTTTCACCATGATGGGTGGGTTCATCAGAAGGGAACCAACCGACTCCTCAAAGCTGAGAGAAAATCCTGAGGTGGAGGAGCTCTTCACGCGAGTGCAATGGATATCATTCTGTGATAAATTGCAGGGCTATGACGACGAGGTGGCAGAGGAGTTTTTGCAAGCTCTGAGGCCGAAATCCAAAACATTGGCCACCGTTAACTTCAGGGGTTTGAGTCTCAGACTCACCCCACAATTCATCAGCCGAGTTACTGAGCTCCCAATGGGATTACCATGGGATAAAGAAGAAAGGAAATTGGGCCAACAGGCTAAGAAAGACTTCTTTCCACCAAAGGAGGAATTCTCAGAAGATAAAAATGGGGTTCGTAGAACCAGTTTACTGCCACCGTGGAATGAAGTTAGCCTTCAGATTATGAAGTACATCACCTGCGAAGGCCATTTTAGCATTGTATATGGGTACCATTTTCGGTTACTCACGGAATTAAGGCACCAGATGGACCTACCTGTAGAAAACAAACTCAGTCTCCCCTAATTTCTACTACAGTCTCTGATTGAGTGTGCCACCAAGTTGAAAGAAGGTACACCAGACCAGGTAGCCCCCCATGGACTCATCAAACTCCTCGTGGAGGATGCGCTCCACACATACAAGGTTCCTCTCTCATGGGAAGCCTTCAGAAATTTGACCAAGGATGGTGATATAAAGATGCTGACAGAAGAGCTCGGTTCATCTAGCAGTGAGGAGAAAGAGTCAGTGCCCGCAGGGAAGAAAGAAAAAGGCCAGAAGACCACGACCACGGAGCAGAAGAAAAAGCAAGAGAAGAAACAAGAGAAAAAGGGTGCCAAAGAGAAGGATGACACACCCATTTTGACAGCCAGAGAGAGAATATTGCAAAGCAGAGTGGACAAGGCTGAGAAGGTCCACATCAGCAAAAGTGCCTCGACAGCAACCGCAACCAAGTCAAAAAGTAAAACTCATGCAGCAAAACAAACCAAAGCGGTGACACCTGTTTCTACAGGAAAACCGAAACCGGCTTCTACAGGAAGCCCGAAATCAACTGAAAAAGGGTCTTCTACAGGAAGCCCGAAATTAACTAAAACAGGGTCTTCTACAGGAAGCCCTGAAAAAGCGAAACCCAAGGAGAAGAAAGCTGACATTCTTGCAAGGGAGGCAGCAGCTGTGCTGGCCGCCCTCAGTACACCTCCTAAGCCAAAGGAGAAGAGAAAGAGGGAGACCCCTCTATATTTTAAAGCTCGAAGAAGTGTGAGAATAAAGACGGGCAAGCCACAGCCTCCGTCCAGCAGCCCAATCATTATCGAAGATGCCCCTACTTCGCCCAAGGAGAGGTCCCCCTCAAAGATATCAGTCACCTATGAGAGGGGGAGCCCGAAGAAAACTACCTGGAAAGAAAGGTTAGACCAATTGACTACAAAAGCTCGGCTACATGATGCTGAGGATGCTCTACAGGAAACCTTAGCCAGGCTTAAAGAAACTGAGAGAATGGAAGGGGAAGCACCCTCATCATCACCGAGGGAGGGCGAAGTAGAGCCACCAAAAGAAGTGGAGAAAGAGCATATACCAGAGCCCAGCCCTCAGCCAAGTCTGAGTTCATATTACAACTTTTTAGAGGCTGGCAAAATAATACCTCAGAAATTTACTGTGCCACTGTTTTTTGCATTGGAGGAAGAAAGAGTCCGTACACACACATGGATGAAAATAGCCAAGTCAAAGGGTGTGGCGGACATAGGTCCCTTGCAGGAGTAGCTCAAGGAGGCCAGAAGTGAATTGTCCATGGCTAAACATGTGGAAAATTGCCAACGAGTGTTCCTATAGGAAGAAAACCAAAAGCTGAGATTGCAGCTACAGGAGCTAAGGACAGGGACAGGTACATCCTCCAAGGACACCACAGCAGAGAAGCAAGGCAAAAAGGAACTGAACACCGGTCTTGGGGAGCCGACCACACACCTACAGGAAGCAGAGCAGCAAGCACAAATTGAGGTGCAAGCTCTCAGACAGCAGCTGCAGCAGAAAGAGGCACAATTGGCATGCATGGCCAGTTGGGCCATGGATGCTATCCAATGCAGACAACTGGCCAAATCCTATGGCCTGTACTTGAAAGATCAATGGCTGCAATTTCAAATCAATACCTTGGCGCAAAGAGGTATCTCTCAGCTCCAAGACCCGCAGCAATTCACTGAAGTATGCAGCACCAGCTCATCAGAGGATAAGGCCAAATTAGCGGAGTTCTACCTCCATAATTTGGCCCTGCCTAATGTAGTTTCATGGGATCCCAATACAGCCTTGGGAGATATGCAATTAATGGCATTTGCCTCATGGCTGAACCATGAGGACAAAAGAGCAGCAGAAGCCAAAGCGGTCATGAACCAAGAGTTGAATGAGCCATTGCTCATCAGACCAGAACCAGGGGATCCAGTTGCACTAATCTCGGCACACCAACATTTGTCCACTGACCCTCAAGCTTCATTGAGATATATGGATCAACAGGCCCAAGCCATAGCTTATTTTGAAGACATGGAGAGACTGTTAGGAGACAACGTTGTCCAAGCATGCACCCGCAGATGGAATACATTGGCCCACAGTTTGAAAATCCGAGAGTATCATACCCCAACTCGGATGAGGGAAGCTCTAGTACGGGTAGCCCTCTATAAGAAATCCATGCAAAACCTCCAGGCCAGCTGGATTGGCCTCAAACTAAGCCCACCACTGCTGCTAGGATTAATGGAGGGCAGCACAGAGAAGGATGATAATGAACAGTGGGAAGAGGTGAACAGAAAGGCTGGGTTTCATATTAGCAAGGAGGACACTACTACAGAGGCTTGGGATGTAAGGGTGGCAGTAAAGGCAATGAAGGATGAAGAGTTGGACTAGTTGCTCAAGGATGAGCAAATATTTTAGCTGGGGGGTGATGATGAGCCCCAAATTTTGGTAACATTTTGGGCTCATTTGGCCTACTTACCTTGCTCAACCCTTCATTTTTTATCACTTATGCATCATTTCTTAGTATATTCATGTTATTTGTAGGAAGGAGGGCAGTCATTATGCCTATGTGGCTAATACATGTTTATTTCAGGTTTTTTGACATTAAATGGAGCAAAACCACGCAGATGGAGGCAAGGAGACAGCCAAGGTGGCATTGCGGTTTTGTAGGAAGGTTGTCCACAGCCTTGAATGACCTTCCTCGTGATCTCCACCCCAACTCCGAGCTCCAACAGCTATCACCACCGAGCTAAAAGGCAGCCAACGGATTCTACAGGAACAACAGTTTACTTTTAGTTGGACAGCCAAGCCCCACTAATTTAGGAGGCCATCTTGGCCCTCATAATGTATAAATCTTGAGGCTGTAGCCTTCGATAAAAGACTTTTGAACCTTTGTTGCAGATTTGGAATCACGAGCTATAGCTCTGTTTTACTCTTTGTAAGCCATTTTTGGCATGTTGTTAGACTTATGATTATGATCTTCTAATAAAAGGCAGGCAGATTTGAGTTCAATTCTGAGTTCTTAGAGGAGCTATAGCTCTCAGGTTTGGGCCCAACCTGAGAGCAATAGGCCTCCTTCCTTTGTATTGTTACTTGTCTTTTCTTCAGCATCATATTTCTTGTCCTTTACATGCACTTGAAAAACACAGTTTGCTGATTCGAATTTCTTGGTGTGGTTACATAGGTTAGTGTTATGAACAGAGTTGCCTTCAGTAGTTTAGATTAGAGTAAGGATTGGAGTTAATCAGAGTTCCAAGAAAAGGTTGAATGTACACTCACTACCACCTCTGTTTAGAGATTGGGAGTGTAGACCGTGCCAACCACCAAAAAATGCAGTTTTACATGTTTATGCAAGCTTTAACGTAATATTTCCATTGGTAGAAGTGTCCATGCATTTAGATCTTGAGCAATAACTCTTTGTTTCAGCACCATGCACGATTTCTCTCTAGGCTACATTGTTGTTCTTTGGTTTCTAATAAAACAGTTAGAGTAGGTTGATGACATTTCGGTTTTGTGCAAGATACAGGTGATTTGTTTCATTTACACTGCGCAACACCACTCTATCATTCCCTTATCCTTCTGAGCCAGGCCTAAGCCATCTCCTTACCTCCTAGCTAGATCATTTTCCCACCAACTCTTCTATCATCCACGTTGTTTTATCTTTTCGGCCTTCCATTGCCTCTAGCCTCCTCTAGATCAACCAGCTTTACACACTCCCACTCCATCTCACCTCTCTGTCCATAAGCCATCACAAGCTCCCCTCCTACATTTCTCTCCACCCACACAGCTCATTCACTCCTCCATCACCCAAAAATCCTATTGCAGAACATCCTGTAGAAGTTAGCAGACTTCCTGTAGAAATCCTGAACTTCCTGTAGAATCCCCTGCAGACATCCTGTAGAAGCTTGCAAACACGGTTGCCAGGCATCTGAACCTTGTGAACTTCTGTGGAATGATGCTAGGGATCCCTTAGACCCTCTATGAGCCTTCCTAACCTTTTTCCAGCCTTCCTCCCCTTGAACTACCCCTGCACAGTCAAGACCCAGTAAGAAGCACAATCATAATAACTCCAACCACTTGAGCAAAAATACAAAAACATGTTCTCTTCAGATGGAAGTAGTTTAGACTCATGCATCTCATCTCACTAGAAGTAATGGCATCACTTTTAGAAGTTGTATTCCCACCATTGCATCATAAGGATTAAGCTGGTAAAATTAGGGTTTACTAGGGTTTCCATGTTTTGTTGGCTTTCAGTTCATTCTTGCAAAGTAGGTTAATTTCCTTCGAGATAGCTTTCGGTCATCACTTAAAAAGATTCTTCTGAGAACATATAGAAGTTGGCTTGAGCCCTAGCGGACTTGTGCCAGCTGACCAAGTGACAGCTGCGACAAGAGCTAGTACTTGTGCAAACAGCACCGTCGCTTCCAAGTTTGTACGAACTACCGGGTTGATAAAATTAGAGAAGGAAGCTCCAGGAGTTGTAGCATTATTGCTACAATACTGGAGCCCACCACCAGGTCACCTGTTTTGAATGTAATTCAGGAGTCTGCAAAAAGACAAACTTCCTCAAATCATATCTCCGCAAATATCGCACAAAAAGCGCTGAAATTCGGACCCAAGGTTCAACGCGATTTCTTCTCAAATGGGTTTTTTTTGCGACTTCTGAAACGTCACAGAAAAAAGTTATAGCGAAAATGCCACGATGACCTGTTTGGAGCAACGAAACCCTAGAATCCAAAGCTCTAATACCAAATGTTATGAAACCAGCTCAAGAAAAGATAGAAAAGATAGATCAACGCCTTAGAATTCAGCCTCTTCGAGGGGGCAACCTCCTTTACATTACATAAATGAACAATTCTTGGATGATACAAATGAAAAGGCCTCCTTTCTATATATAGGAGTCTAAGGGGTCATAACATAATCAGAGCCGACATAACAATAATGATGTAAGGGCACAATAATAACCATAGTGGGCTTCTATGGGGCACATTAGTAACAATATGGGCACTACATGGGTACATCAATATAATAAGTGGGTTGTACTAATAACAATAAGGGGTTACACTAGTAGTATAGGGGCCTAACACAACGCTATTGTGCACTCAATACAATAAACCATGTGAAAACCAAATGTTTTAAACCTTAACACCTAGGCACTAACTATCCAAGCGTGCAACACTAGCATGTTATGACCCAATGCTAACTCATATTGGATATCTAAAAACTGAGAGTTTTACCATATAACACTTGTTTTATAGAAGTATGGACCATTGGAGGGTTAGCGTATCGATAGTCAACTAATATTGGGATATCAAGCTCGAGTTGTATGGATGAAGACTTTGTAAAAACCCCAATATGGAATTTTTCTGCTATGATTGACATTATATGTCAGAAAAAACTTAATTTAATAGGTTCTATGAATTGATAATTATGACACTAAAGTATTGTCATTTCAGAAAAATGGAAATACAAAGTAAATGCTCGTAAAACAACCATAATTAGGGTGGAACCTTGACGTGAAACCATGATACTGAGGTTTGGAGTCCTATGGAATGATCTCAAAATACGAGAAATTTGGTAGAAATAACAAAGGATTTTGTTCCAAAATTCTAAGGCTCAATACAAGGCTCTACAGTGGAACCTTGTTACTCGGAGGTATGCTGAGGGCCTTAAGACCTAGGTGTTATACTTTAGCATCATGTGACCAAGGGATGAGATTAGGAGTCATCAGATAACAGATATTGAGAAAATATTGAAGAGTATTTCCTTAACATAAAATGTTGATAAGGAGTATGATGAGGACCTTAGGCCCTTGGGTGCTACACTTAATCACCTCATGACCAAGTGTAATACCCATGCCAAACCCCTGTGTTGTACATGCATGCATTTGAATATTGAGGTTGGGGTTTCTATGGAAGTATCCACATGAATAAGCCAATAGATTAAGCAAAGACATGTTAAGGCCAGAGTGCCTATGTAAATATATGTACAATGATATTAGGTTGGTGAGGTAGGTGCTATATTATGTGGCATGCATGCCTCTGTAGTCATATTAGATAGATTTTGGGGCTAGTACTTATTGAAATTCAAATGCAATGTTGAATTTCTAATCATGATAATTACTTGTGACAATTATATATGTTTGTCAGGCC
Organism: Pinus tabuliformis; assembly: GCA_031772625.1. NCBI lineage: Eukaryota > Viridiplantae > Streptophyta > Pinopsida > Pinales > Pinaceae > Pinus > Pinus tabuliformis. The sequence continues at coordinate 1,085,655,382 of CM062807.1, forward strand.
AGACAGTAACTCCACCAAATCAATTCATATATTATTCCTTCAGGTTGGTCTTTATTATATACATGAGGGAGAGATTGTTCAGTTCATCTCTCGATGACTGTTCATATTTCTTATTATTTATTTACATCAATTACATTTATTCACCCAATCCTGATGATTAGGTGTCAACATTCCCCCCCTTAATCTGAAGGGATGTTGGTGATTCCAAGCATCATTCTGAATCATTCAAGCTTTTCTCTTCCAAGTGCTTTGGTGAAGATGTTTGCAATTTTCTCATTAGTGAAACAATGATGGAGATGGACTGTTTTGGCCTCAACATGATGTCGAATTAGATGATATTTAGTATTGATGTGCTTCGTTCGATCATGGAACTTTGGGTTCTTGGCCAACTTTATTGCAGAGGTATTGTCAATCATGAGTGGAGTTGATTATACTTGTTTTACGTGCAAATATTCAAGAATTTTCCTGAGCCGCACAATTTCTTTTGTTGCCTCAGCTACTACCACGTATTTTGCTTCTGTTGTGGAATCTGTTGGAATTGATTGTTTGCATGATCTCCAAGAGACAACTCCTAATACAAGTCTCATAGCATATCCTAAAGTAGATACCCTAGTTTCTTTGTCTCCATCGAAGTTTGAATCAGAGTATCCAATCAAACTGAAGTCATCCACCTATGTATACTTGATTCCAAAGTCTTGAGTTCCCTTCAAGTACCTTAGAACTCTTTTTGCAGTAGACCAATGTCCTTCACAAGGCTTTTGCATAAACATGGAGAGGATTCCAACATCAAACAAAATGTCTGGTCTGGTAGTAGTTAGGTAGTTGAGACTTCCTACAAGCTGTCTATACTTTGTGGCTTCCTCAAATTCTTTTCCTTCAATAGATGTGAGCTTTAAGTTTTGTTCCATTGGAGTAGTAAGAGGATTTCATTCTGTCATGCCAAACATGTTCAACAAATCTCCAATGTACTTCTTTTGAGAAATAAATATGGACTGCAGATGTTGAGTTACTTCAATACCAAGATAGTAATGAGCATAGCCCAAATTAGTCATTTCAAAACTTTTCCCCAATTCCTTCTTTATGGATGCAATGTAGTTTTCATTGTTCCCTGTCATCAAAAGATCATCTACATATACCACAAGATATACAACTGTTTTGCTAACTTTCTTGACAAATAAAGTTGCATCATCAAGATCATAATGTTTGAAAATGAGTTTCAGAAGATGCTCAGTTAGTTTCTCATACCAGGCTTGCGGTGCTTGTTTGAGGCCATACAAGTATTTCACAAGTTTGCATACTTTATGTCCATGTCCTTTTACAACAAATCCTTCAGGCTGGGACATAAAAACATTCTCTTTTAGATCTCCATTCAAGAAAGCAGTTTTTACATCCATTTGATGGACTTTCCAACCGTTCTAAGCTACTAGGGCATGTCCAGATGGTAGCCCATTTTGCTGTGGGGGAAAAAGTCTCCTCATAATCGACCCCTTCCTTCTGTGCAAAACCTTTTGCCACAAGCCTGGCTTTGTGCTTGTCAAGTGAGCCATCAGCTTTATACTTGTTCTTGTAGACCCACTTGCATCCAATTGGTTTGGTTCCTAATGGAGGATCAACTGGCTTCCAAGTGACATTCTTTATGAGGGCATCATACTCTTTTTGCATCACTTCTTTCCATTCATCACGAGAAACACCTTCTTTAAAGGAAGTTGGTTCAAAATCTGTAGACAAGTTCAATTCACAATCATAAGAAACATCCATATCAACAGGTGAATTAGAGTCATCTACATCACCTCCATTTTGCCGGTTTGAATTTCTAGTTCCTGTCTTTCCAACCTCATCAGGATGAACACTTTCAAGTGTCTTTGTTAGCCACTTTGGGGGACCTTTCTCAGATGGTCTAGGTTGCTCCATTGATTGAGTTGGGACTGAATCAAGATTGAGTCTCCCAATTCTATCAATCACATCACTTAAAGCATCATCTGTTGTTGGAGTTTCATGTGGGGGAGGGAGTTCTTCAGAAGAAGATTCCACATGTTTATCTAGAATAGGAATCCCCCCTTCAAGATGTGGAATCTGATTATCAAATTCTTGAAATGATTTTGCATTTGCGAATCTATCCGAGCGATCAAGTTGTTGCTCAACAACATTGTCAATTTTGGATGATTCAAGAAATATTACATCTCTAGATACAACAAACTTTTTATTGACTTAATCATAGAGACGGTATGCTTTGGGGGTGTTTGAATACCCCAGGAAGATACACTTACGACTTCTTGCACCAAGTTTATTTCTATGTACCTTTGGTATCAAGGCATAACAGGTGGAACCAAAGACCCTAAGATGCTTTACCGAAGGAATGTGCCCATACCACATTTCACAGGGAGTCTTGTTTCTGATAGCATTAGATGGACATCTATTCTTTATATATGCAGCACATAGAACAGCATCAGCCCAAAACATTATTTTTACATTTTTGAAGAAGAGCATGGATCATACCATATTTAAGATTGTCTCATTCATTCTTTCAGCTACACCATTCTATTGGGGATTATAAGGTATAGTCGTTTGATGTTTGATCCCATGTTGGCGAAGATAGTTTTCAAATTCATTTGATGTGTATTTTTTTCCATTATCAGTGTGAATAGATCCAATATGAGATTGTGCATCATTTTCAATCCATTTATGAAAGTTCTTGAATGTTTGAAAAGCATCAGCTTTATTCTTCAATAAATAAACCCAACACATTCTGGTGTAGTCATCAATAAATGTCATCATATATTTATTTCCATTTGCAGAAGGAACATGCATTGGACCACATAAATCTGAATGAATGAGTTCAAGTTTTCTATGTTCTCTTGAATGTGAATCATGAAAAGACTATTTTCTATGCTTTCCTAGAATGCAAGCATCACATTGCTTAAATTTCCTAGGAATTGTAGGCAAACCAGCAACACCATTTTTCTTCAACAAGCGGAGGCTGTCATAGTTCAAATGTCCAAATCTAGCATGCCATAATAAACTTGATGGAAGTGTACCTTCTTCATAATGAGAATTGTATGGGAAATGTTGTGCACGAGCAAAGGTACCTTGCAGCTTGAGAAGCCTTTCTTCTTCTATTCGCCTCATGACAAGTGAGTGGTCAGATGCTTTTCTCACCTTAAGCTTGCCATCAAACATATGAATGGAGTGACTTTGCTGGCTGATGTGGACCAAGGACAACAAGTTTCTCTTCAGCTGTGGGAGATATACAACATGATGTAGAAGAAAGTCTGGAAGACCAGGCAATTTAAGCCTGATTGTGCCAAACCTTGATGGCTTGATTTTTGATTGGTCTGCAAAGTATAATGCTCCATCAACATTATCAGTAAATTCTTCAAAAAAAATCTTTTCTATGAGTCATGTGGCAAGTTGCTCCTGAATCAAGCAACCAATCATTTTTCCAAGAAGCAAGTGAAACATTAAATAAATCTTCATTTACTCCAATATTACATTGTGCCACCACATAATGAGTAGATTCAGGTGCTTTACCTTTGTCTGTGTCATTAGTTTTACCTTTGGGTTGATTTCTTTGCTGCTCAGTTTTGTCCCAAGGTATTTTGCATGTAGAGGCATCATGTGATCCATTTCTTTTGCAGCATATGCAATGCAAATCTGCCTTTTCTCCTTGAGAGTGTCTGCGCCGCACCCCCCCCCCCCCCCCCCCCCCCGTCTCTGAAATATCTTCCTCTTCCTCTTCGACCACCTCTTCCTCTCGAAGAATCTTGAGTAGGATTCTTTTCTTTATGAGTAAGGCACACAACCTCTTCAGAAGATTCAGGGGTTGTATTCTTTCCAGAAGCTTTCTCTCTTTCACAAATTTTTTCACAAGAGAGTCAAAGGTAATATCTTTGAGATTTCCATTTGCTTGCAATGACTCAAGATAATTGAAGCAAGTAGGATAAAGTGCCTTGAGAAAAGCGATAAGAGGAATATCCATTTCAACCTTAGTGGATTTGATATCATGCATTATAGATTTTACTTCGGATGCAAGAGCAAGAGGATCATTATTTTGTAATTCAAGAGTGAAGAGTTTAACCATGAGTTGAACAACTTCAAGTGCGAAATGTGAGTCATAGAGTTCTTTCAGCTTTTGTAAGGCTTCAAAAGCAGTTGAAAATAGTGAAATATGGCGACTCACCTTTTCACTTACAGATGTTGTGATTAATGCACAAGCTTTGCTGTTCTTATTTTCCCAAATGACGAGCTCTTTGTCCGAGTTAGGTTGTTCTGGCTCTTTGTCTCCATCTTCAATACACACTCCTTTCCACAACTCATTGAAAATGAGGGTGTGTTTTATCATGTGGGACCAATCAGGATAGTTCTCCTTGCCAGTAAGAACTATTCCCACAATAGATATGATTGAATACATACTGCAAAAAAAACTTCTGCTAGCAAAAAAACCCTGTGTACTATAAAATCTGTGTATTGTTTTAAAAAAATACTTATGTTGGCAAAATGTGCTTTTGATGTAAAAAAAATCATAGGTCAGGTTCTTGTGCACACGATCATCAAAATATAAATAATCTTTTATATCCCAGCCAACACATTAATCGATTTTTACAAGAGCTCAACCCATATGGTTATTGCAGCAGCATTCAACATTCTCCAAAAAAACACACACAACCAGTGAGGTGGTGTGGGAAGACAGTATGGCTACTGGCGCATGTATTAAAACGATGTAAAAAAAGGTGTATTAAAACCATCCAAAAGCCACAAACTTGTTCAAATACCTCCTGCGCATTTATGTATATGAAACACTGCCTTTTGGAGAAAAACTTTAAATATATATTAGTGTTATATATATTAGAAATCTTGTGGTGCCATCATGTCAAGAATGGAGGAACCACACCAAAATGGGATGGCTTCCACCAACGCTTTCGCTGCGCAAGACAGTGAGCACCTCTGCACCAAGTTTGTAACTTAACAAGAGTATTCTAACTGCATCAGCGGCATCACAATGAGGTCTTTTGCTGTAAAAAGTAGGACTACTATAATGTTGTTGTAGCTGAAGTTGGTGAAGCCAAAATGATGCTGCTCCTTTGTGTATCTACTCGAACCAGGGCGCGTGGGAGGTTCAAACTTGGAAATGCCACCCAACGAATTTCGGCTTTAACCTGTTATACTCCTATACCAATAGGTGTCATATTTCATGATTGACTGGTTGAGCTCTGTAATATGTTCATCCCTTTCCAAAGGTTTTCCATATTATCAAAAAATCAAAAAAATAAAAAAATGTAAAAAAAAATTAAAGTGGGTATGCCCTAAAAGAAAAATCAAAGGGTAAAAAGAATAAAATGGTCAAAAAAGTGAAAGAAATGAACCCCAAACAAAGAAAGACCAGGAAAGTGTGCAAGTCCAAAAAGCCACTACTTTTTCATTTTCTGTAAATAAAACATTGTGTACATCTTATTAAATTCATGCCACAATTGATGAATGGCCAAACAGCTTAATCTTGGCCAGTTCATGTTTGAATTTCCTGTTTTAGAGATAGAGAATAAAATTTTGACCAAACTGTTTAATCTTGGTAGATAAGTAGATAGGTAGAGAAGCAAAGGAGCTCAACAGTTCAATATGAGCCCTTGGAAGTAATAAGTGCAGACTTAGGTAGGCTTACCATACAAAGAAAATAAAAACTGATGAGGGTTTGCTAGTCTAAGTGCACCCGAAGAAAAGAAAAAATGCTAGGCAAAGTAGGCAGGGTAGGTAGTATGGTGTTGCAGAATGATACTTATGATAGATTTTTTGTTGCTAAAAAATGTGTTAACTTTCAAAGCTATCACTAGTGCAAAGGCGGACATTACACTTTAAGCAGCTCAAGCGAGGCAATGTTTCTTGACTAACTCCCCTTCATATTTTTCCCTAATCACTTACTAATTTCCCCCTAAAAATATTAAGAATATGTTCTTAATATCCTTCATAAATCACTCATCTCGTTTCATAAATGTTTGCCTAAGTAAAACCCCTTTTTACTTAGGAAAGTGGCAAATATTCTCCATAAAAATCCTTTTGTCATCCTAAGCCTAAGTCTTAACTACAAAAGCCAATTGTTTTTAACATAGTGCTTATTTTCAATTCATTTTTTCATATTAACCATTAACATGTATTATAGATAACTCCCTTATAAATGTTTTACCCTATCCCATATTGTATAAATATATTACAATCCCCAAATAACTATATATCCCGCCTCGGTTGGTTATGACCATATCATTGTTTAAAAGGGATTAACGGATTTATCATAAACTTGTTAATAACCTTCCCAGCGCGATCACCCAGTGGTTTTGGCGCCGTACCAAGGACACGCGTCGCGCTCCCGCTATGCTCGCTCATCCCCGGCCTGAAACCGCCCAGCTTCAAAAGTGGTGCGGGCAAAACTGCTTACCACCGCCCCCCGCTGACGTCATTCGCTGACGTCACCTTCTGCTGACGTCGCTCGCCATGTCACCTTCCACGTCCTCCGCCATGTCATCTGTCCCGTACCCCCGCTGACGTCATCCATCCTTCAAGTCAAAATTTCCCGCCAAATCCTCATTTTGTCAAATAAAGGGTAAAAATATCATTTTTGCTATATATTTCGCTGCAAACAGCGCTCCATGCATGCAATCGACTGAGTTCCAAATCAGTCTCGACCGCCTCCTGACCAGAAAAGCTCCAGCAACGAGCTCGTGGCCTCAGCCAAACTGCCATTTACAGTTTTCTTCCTTTTTAAACACAGTTGAAAGCAAACAGAGGGACTACCAGGCTCGCAGAAAAAGAAATAAAAGGATGAACAAGGATATTTTGCTACCCTAACCAGTGAACCTTCAGAGACATGAATTTCCAGAGAAAAGCGGTGAGAAGACACGTTAGCAGTTTTTTACCAAACAGCATTGAGCAGGGGTCAGTTCAAAGCATTAAAGTGTATCAGATCCGCATTAAAGTAATTCAAAGAGTATCAGAGTAGATTTAAAAGCAAAGCAGATCAGAATTAAAGTGTATTACATCAGAATTAATGCAGCAATTAAGACAGGCAGTCGGCACAGAGCTACTACAGAAGACAGCTGCAAGCCGAACCCTAAAGTCTTGCCTCCATCACAGCATAAGTTAGTTGTTTCTATTTTACTTGTAAATTATTTTAGGTTAAACTTAGATATTATCTCACAACTGTTATGAGATATTTAGGTTGTACATAATTGTTGTATAAATACCCCTTCCATCAAAGTTGGTGGTGTGTAATTTTCTAGACTGTGCTGTAATACTGAACTTTTGGAATAAAGAGTTGTTGGAAATCAAACTGTTGTTTGGCCTACTAGATGAAGAATTGAAGCAGAGGACTTGTCACAGAATTCTTGAATCAACCTTCAGATCAATAAGTCCCCTATATCTTGTGTTTTATAGTTTTCTTGTTTATTATATCGTCTGTGTTTCATAATCTGAATGATAAAGAAAAAGGTTAATTTCAGAATTTGCTTGACTGCACTCTGTTTTCAGTGTTTATTATTATCTGGGTTTTCTTCAGAATTAGTATAAGTAGTGAACTCTTAATTGCTCATGTTTCTTGATTCTTTCATGTTGTTTATTTGCTAAGGAATTCTTAGCTGCTCCTTAGCAGTAATCATCCATTTTCCCTCTTTCAATATGTTGAAGGATTCTTAACTGCCCTTCATCCGTTTGAGTCCATTCTGTCTGTTTCTAGTCTCTATTTGTTCCTCGTTTGACTACTTTGCTCTGTGAAGCCATCCTCTGTTAAGAAACCAAATCCAGAAAACCATCTTCTTTGACTCCATCATGCCCAATGGGCTGAACTGCTCTGTTTTACCTCTCTGTTCTATTGAATCCCACCACCCAAACTCAAGCAAAACCCTTGAACTTCATAACTAGCCTAATACCTTCAAAAAACAAAGCTAAATCATAAAGAGAGAGCCCTCTCTGGATACAGACTGGCTAGATTCTGTATCTAAAAGATTGGCCCGTGGTTACCTTTGCATTATTCCCTTTCTTACAACTTTTGGGAAGAACCCGAGTTATAACATCATTGGCGACTCCACTAGGGAGTTGAATAATTGTTTGTTACTATTGTTTATTTATAAGCTACAGATAGAGCCTGAAGTTAGCCATGTAGCCTTTGAAATGATTTTGCTTTGTAATTGTAGAAGTAAATGAATGTTGCTTTAGTCTATCTCCGGTCTAGCTTATAAGATTGGACAGTTGTTTTCAAATACTTGATCAGTTCCTCTTTTCAATAAGTTTTTAGGAAAGTTCAAAACTTCCACATCCAAAACCTCCTATAAGAGACTATTTAAAGTTGTTTTGTCTAATCTATTTCAAAGAAAAAACCAAAAATACACCTAGAAACTGGCTTCAGAAAAGATTCATTACACCAGATCAAATCTTGATCCTAATCCCCCACCTGTGTTTGAAAATCCTAATCTGATTTCTAGGATTCTTAGAAGACAAGAGAGCTAAGAAAATTCTGCTAGGTCACACCTTGACAGACATTTGCAGAACTCCATTCAATCTGAGCTTACCTCTGGAAAAACAACAAACCTTTCTATGATTACCACAGCTTCTCCAAGTTCACCATCAACACCCCAAGCCACGTTTTCCACTCCTCCATCTACAACACATGTTCCCCTTGTTATCCCTACTTCCCCAGTTGTCACATTTATTTATGCAAACATGGAAAACCGATACACTTCCCTGGTCTTACCTGCCAATCCAGGGGCTATGCCCCAAGACTATCAAAGCAAAATCCCTTCTTTTGAAGGTACTGGCACTTATACAGCTCAACAACATACCAATAAAATGACTGACTATTTTGAAAGATATGAGGTTGATGATGATGATGTTAGAATGAAAGTATTTGTTCAAAATTTTACTGGAGATGTTAGAACATGGTTTAGAGCCCTCCCTGCAAACAGTATCAACGATCCACAAGCTCTTTATCAGACCTTCTTGAACAAATGGGAAAAGAAGAAAGATCCTCTCCACATTTTATCAGAGTATGAAAACCTAAGAAGAGGCACACAAGAAAATGTCCAAGATTACTACACCAGATTCAATAATGTCTACAATGTTATTCCTCAAAATCTCAGACCTCCTCCAGATTTGGCTTTGATCAAATTCCCTGATGCATTTGATTCTGATATGGCATACCAACTTAGGGAAAGAGCCCTTCGAAACTTAGAACAAATGCAGAGTATAGCTGTAAGTGTTGAGGCCAACCTGATATCTAAACGATCTAGAGCCAGAGCTGAAAGGAGGACACCTTTCAAAGAAGAACCTTCAGCTTTTGAACAGAAACTAGATGCGATTATTAAAGGAATGGACAGACTTGGAGATAGAGTCGAAACAATCGAGAGAAAATCCCCTTGGGATGGTCAACCAAGCAATAGTGAGAGGAATCCAAATTTCAGGAAGAACCAAAATCCTAACACTAGAAAGACAGGGCCTGACCAAAATATTAGGCCCTCATTTCAAGAAAATTATGTTGAAGCCTTAATTTCTTATGAACCAACAGAAGACACTCAAATTAATTTGATGGGACTCAATAATGAACAAGAAGTTTTTTTGACCCAAGAGGATCAAGAAGCTCACACCCTTAAACAATTCCAAACTCAGTAAGTTGAATCATTTGACTTTGGGGAGGGATATGACACAGCCATTTATGAAGTCCACAAGCAATACAATCTGAGGAGCAGAAGGATTGATGTCCCCGAAATCAACAAAAAAAAAAGATACCAAGCAGCCTAACAAAGGTAAGATCAATAACCCCCCTGTACATATTCTTTCTAAAACAGATCCTAACCCAAATAACCCAATTGTTGAAGATATATAAGAAATCAGCCACATAATAGACAACCTTCCACTTCTATTCCTGCTAAAGAAAATGTAGAAGAGCCTCTAGAACTTGATTTGGAAGCAAATTCAGCCCATAATCCCACTCATGAAGAGGAGAAAAACGCAGAAAATTCAGCTATACGAAATGCAAGAACTCATATCGAAAAACCTTTCAATCTTGAGACAGAAGTGGGCAAACTAAAGATAGTTGTTCCATTATTAGAATTAGCTAAACATGATGTCTATAGAAGTCAAATCAATAGATCACTCAAAATTTCTGTGAATGAAGATTCAGTAAATGTTTTTGATGACCAACCTGAATTGATATTTGGCCCTGGAGTAAATGGAAAAACAGTAGAGGGAGAAATTCCTCCTTTCTATGTGGGTTTAAACATACATGATAAAATACTTCATAATGCCATGTTTGATTTTGGTGCTTCCCATAACGTAATGCCTAAATCTGTAATGGAGAAACTTGACCTTGACATCACCAGGCCATATAAAGACCTTTTCTCTTTTGATTCAAGTCAGTTCAAATGTTTGGGATTAATCAAAGACCTATGTGTGTCACTTGTCCAATATCATGCCAAAACCATCTTGATGGACATAGTAGTAGCTGATATTCCATCGAAGTATGGTATGTTATTGTCTAGATCTCGGGGTGCAAAGCTTCAAGGATCTCTACAGTTAGACATGTCTTATGCTACTATTTCAGTGTTTGGTCAACCCAAGAGACTATACAGAGAAACCTTAATGAGGTATGTAGTAAGTAGTCAAGAGAAACCTCAAAATTTCCCTATCTATTCAATACATTCAAATATGGATTCTTTTATCCTTTAAAATACTGAAATTAATCCCCCACATGAAATAAAAGTTCTAGCAGATGAAACAGAAACAATTTCAAATGAAAGGTCTAGTGTTCGAATGCAAGAAATCTCTGAAAATCAGGAAACATCAGACAAACCAGAAGAAACTGAAAAACCAGATCTCCTTATCAAACAGATCCCTGAAACTATAGATACTAATTGTAAAAATGAAACCCTTTGGTACTTATAATTTGATGGTTCTGTGAACAAATTAGGATCGGAAGCAGGAGTCTGGGTGCACAATCTTGAAAACAATCATGCTGAAGGCCATGCCTACAGATTAAACTTTAGGTGCACTAATAATATGGCTGAATATGAAGCTCTATTGCTAGGTCTTGAACTGGTCAAGAAATTGGGAGCAACTAGAGTGTCAGTACTGGGAGATTCTGATTTAATCATTCAACAAATAAAAGGGAATTTCTTAACAAATGATTCCAGATTGAGAGTACAAAAAAACAGCTATAGAAATCCTCAATACTTTTCTAAAAACTCAGCTTGCCAAAATCCCGAGAAAACATAACTTGCAAGCTCATAGCCTAGAAATGTTTGCCAGCACCTGTAAATTACCATTTGAACCAAATCATCAATTCACAGCAGAAATTAGACACAGGCTAGCCATACCTGATAATGAAAAGAATTGGCAAGTGTTTGACAGTGATAATCAGATCAACCATTTTTTAACCCTAGAAGAAAATTTTGCTAGCACTAACGTAGATGTAGATACAATTAGTGAGTTTGATCCAGCAAAGCAGATAGAAACAGACATTTCAGCAGAAAATGCAACTAAAATGCTTCATCCAACGAAATTTACCAAAAAACAAATACAAGATCTCAAGGAAAGAGATGTTGATGAGATTATTGAAGAAGAATATGAAGTTATCAATTTGAAAGACAATCATTTTCCTAAAGGATTAACTCCTTTGGAAGATCTCTTTGATTTCAACGATATTCCAAAGAAACCCTAGATGGAACCTCTAAAAGCAGACATTGAACGCTATAACATAGGAACTGAAGAGAATCCAAAAATAGTAAAACTGTCCAAATCTTTGCCCCCTGATCAAAAACTTAAATATGTTGAACTGATCAAAGAATTCCAGGATGCTTTTTCCTGGAGCTATGAAGACCTGAAATCTTATGACACCTCTGTAATTCAACATACAGTACCCCTCAAGGAAAATAAAAAACCATTCAAACAAAAGCTTAGAAGAATCAACCCTGTACTGCTTCCTTTAATAAAAAAAGAAATCAAACGAATGCATGATGCAGGGATAATTGCTCCAATCAGATTTTCAGAATGGGTGTCTAATTTAGTGCCTACTAGGAAGAAAACAGGAGAAATCAGATTATGTGTTGACCTAAGAAATGTAAACAAGGTTTCTTTAAAAGACAACTACCCTTTACCTAAGATGGATCATATTTTACAAACAGTAGTAGGGGCTTTTAGGATTTCACTTTTGGATGGGTTTTCAGGTTTTAATCATATTTTGGTTCATCCTGATGACCAAGAAAAGGCTACGTTTACAACACCATGGGGTACATTCAAATATGTTAAAATGTCATTCGGACTTAAGAATGCAGGAGCAACCTTTCAACGAGCAATGGACATAGCTTTTGCAAAAGAAATTCATGATTTTCTGGTTATATACCTAGATGACCTCACTGTGTTTTCTAGATCAGATCAGCAACATTTAGAGCATCTCAGACAAGTGTTTTTAAAAGGCAGAAAATATGGTATTTCATTAAATCCTAAAAAGTCTTTGTTTGGTCTAGAAGAAGGCAAACTGTTAGGCCATATCATCTCCAAAGATGGAATCAGAATTGATCCTGTTATAATATAAGCTATTCTGCAAATACCCCACCCCAGAAATGTCAAAGAACTTCAAGCTTTCCTAGGGAAGATTAACTTTTTGAGAAGATTCATATCTAATTTGGCTGAATTAATTAGATTGTTGAACAATATGTTAAAAAAGGATTCAAATGTTAATTGGATAGTAGAATCCAAACAAGCATTTGAAGAAATCAAAATGGCTTTGACAAGAGCACCAGTCGTTACCAGCCCAAAGTTCGATAGAGACTTCATAATTTTCTCATTTGCATCAGAACACACTATAGCAGTTGTTTTACTGCAAAAAGATGATCAAGGATGTGAAAAGCCCATAGCCTTTTTTAGTAAAGCACTTAGAGATGCACCTCTGAATTACAAAATCATGGAAAAACAGGCCTTTGCACTTATGAAAGCTATCAAAGACTTCAAAGTCTATATACTGTACTCCCATGTAATAGCTTATGTGCCAAATCTTGTTGTCAAAGACATCCTGACTCAAGATGGAATTGAAGGCAAACGAGGTAAATGGATAGCTACTATATTGGAGTGTGACATTGAAATAAAACCTACAGAGCTTATAAAAGGACAGGGATTGGCTAAACTCATGACTGAAACAAACTTTCAAGCCCTGGATATTAATGAACTAGATAATGAACAGGAGATGGCGAATCTACACATCAGCCAGGCCTTCTTAGAATCACCTTGGTATGCTAATATAATTCATGTATTATTAAACCTGCAGGCTCCTCCAGGGTTATCTAGAACAAAGAAAAGGTTTTTAAAGATGAAAGCTTCAAAATTTTGTATTTTAGATAATGCTCTTTTTTGGAAAAATCATGAAGGTATTTTATTGAATTGCTTAATAAAAGAAGAAGCTGACAAAGTTCTCAAAGAATTTCATGCAGGGGACTGCGGTGGACACCTTTACTGGAAATCAACTGCAGACAAAATCTTGAGGGCTGGATTTTACTGGCCAACCTTGTTCGTTGATGTAAAGAAGTTTGTCACTACTTGCCACAAACGCCAAATTTTTGAAGGCAAAAGGAAACTACTACCCTTACCCTTGAGACCAATTTCCACTGAAAGGCCCTTTCAACAATGGGGTTTGAACTCCATTGGAGAAATGCATCCTCCCTCTTCTGGCCAACATAAATGGATCCTTACTGCCACAGACTATTTCACCAAATGGATAGAAGCCATTCCTTCTAGACAAGCCAATGATACAGTGATTATAGGATTCCTAGAAACCAACATATTGTCAAGATTTGGCTGTCTTGAAAAGATCATAACCGACAGTGCTGTTGCCTTCAAGTCCAAGAAATTGATAAATTTATGCAACAAATACCATATCACTTTAGGCCGTTTCACAGCCTATTACCCTCAAGGTAATGGTCTAGCTGAGTCCTCCAATAAAAGCTTGATTAATATTATTAAGAAATTGTTGGAAGAGAACAAGAAAAACTGGCACAAGAAGCTTACAAATGCACTATGCGCAGACAGACTTACTACAAAGAGATCTATTGGAACCAGCCCTTACGAGCTAGTTTATGGCATGGAGACTGTGTTTCCTTCATATTTAGGAGTGCCTATAATGAAATTACTACAAGAAGCTCAGGTGGAACCCAACGACATTCAAAGGAGAATAAATCAGACCATCCATTTGTAGCAGACCAGAGAAGAAGTGCACCAAAGATCCCAAGTGTTACAAGAAAAGCTCAAGAAAATATTTGATAAAAAGACCAAAGCAGAAGACTTCTACCTTGGAGACAAAGTTCTAAGGTGGAATTCCAGGAGAGAAGACAAAGGAAAACATGGGAAGTTTGACTTCCTATGGAAAGGGCCATTTATCATCCAGGCATTGCAAGGGAACAATACTTACTTTCTAAAGAGCCTAGATGGCACAGAAACAGAAGAAGGACCAGTGAATGGTCGAATGCTGAAACATTACTTTGATCCAGTTTTTTGATATATTCTGACTCTAACATGTACATAAGGAAATTCAGGTTCAACAGCTTGAAAGAAGTGATCAGCTTGTTTATTGCAGCAATGAGAATGAGGAGGAAAGTGCAGAAAATGTTGAAATCAGTGAAGGAACTTTACCATTTTTTTTTCCTCATTTCAGTTTGTCACATTGCAGAAGAAGATTTGGAAGCAGGAACATAAGATCAAATAATCCAAGTAGACTACCCAGAACAGATGTATAGTTGTTTGAATCAGCTCAAGAATAGTGTATATATTTTACATGATCCTTTTGTACAGTTTCTAGATTCAACAAAGGGAGATTTCAGAACACAGTAAAAGTTACTCATAAGGCCATCTGACCTGTTGTTCTTGACTTTCCACCAGGGAAATCCATCCCCAAGTGGAGCCAGTGTTATACTCCTATACCAATAGGTGTCATATTTCATGATTGACTGGTTGAGATTTGTAATATGTTCATCCCTTTGCAAAGGTTTTCCATATTATCAAAAAATCAAAAAAATCAAAAAATGTAAAAAAAATGTAAAGAGGGTATGCCCTAAAAGAAAAATCAAAAGGTAAAAATGTTAGGGTCCCACCCTAACCCCCTTATTTATGTAATGGGATCGAGTCATAGTCAAGAGTCAATAAAGCCCATATTAATAGTTGTAAGTGGTTAACCCGCAATTAATGACGGGACCACAGTTAGTTGCAAACAGGCCATAGTATTAGATAGATGGTATTAATAAAACCATGGTATTGATCCATGGTATTGCATGTATGAGTCATATATAAAGGATAGAGACTCCCTGCGAGGAGCATCGTGTCTTATTTTTTAATCGAGCTCTGCTCTATTGGAGGTTGCCCCCTCGAAGAGGCCAGTGAACATTGCTTTCTGAATAATAAAATATTTGTTGTTGTCTCTCACTATTTTATGTTCTGGGTATCTTTCTTCGCATATTCTGTATTTGGGTATCTTTTTGCAAGTTAAGAGCATAACAAGTGGTATCAGAGCACTTTCCAGGGCCGGTGGGATCTCCATTTCTTAGCAATTTTTTTTTTGGCTAGAGACGTGTTCCGGCGTCTTTAAACCACAGGATATGTCGTTGAGTGCATAAACCTGCGGATTTGGGGAGGCATGCACGTAGGAAATACAAGAGGTGGTCACGCTTGTTGGACTCCCTTGTAACCCCTGTGGGTACCCCTTCGAGTAGTAGCGCATTAGACAGAACCGCATACGGACTGTCATCCAAGTACCTTCTGGGTATATCGGAAGCCCCTTAGATCCTCCGCAACCTCGCCATAGATAATCCGTTGGCCGTCTTGCTGCTACAGTACACCGAGAATAGCACTCTGAGAGATTACTCGCCCGTACGATAGGGTAGTCAGGTTGTACGGCTAAGGGTACGGTTGATCCTCCTTAGTTAGAGCCCTGAAACATTGGGCCGAGTACTACTGTCAGACCCTTATGTATATTGCGATCTGTAGCACCTGACACTCCTCGAGACCATAGTTCCATTTTCTATCTTGGGATCACGCATCATCTCTGCCAGATCCTCTCATGCAAACGGGTGCAGCAGCAGCAGACATCAGTCCCGCAGTTCCGAGTTAGCAGACCAGCCATTCTGATCTATTAGATCCATTAGATTTGCAGCAGCAATCTGTTCCGCCGCTCAGAGTTATCCGATCCGCCATTCAGATATCTCAGATCCACCAGACCTGAGTAGTTGTGTGGGGTTCCTATACCAGGGCATAATTTTTGCAGGAATTTTGGCAGCATTGATGATCTAGCCCATCAAAATCAGGACGACGAGCTGAGCACGGTGGTACCATTCAATTCTTACTGAATTTTTTTTTGGGCGATCACAAATCTCAAGAACATCAAATTGGTGCATGGTAGAAACTAGATCTCAAGCTATGGCCAATGAGAGGATTGAAAAACTTGAACTAACCTTGCAATCCACCCAAATTTAGCTTGACAGACTAACTAGCCTAATCTCGAAGGGCAAGGAGGAAGCCCACGAGGAGGCGTATAATGGCAATGGACATAGTGAGGGTGAGTCTAGCCACTCTCCTCACGTCTAGGGCACCCACCAACAATCATGTTAGCGACCTCCCAAGTTGGATATGCATGACGGTTCTCACCCGGCAGCATGGATAGCACAAATGGAGCAATATTTCAATCTGAATAACATCTTAGATAATGAGACTCAGCTTATGGTGGGGAGCATGTACTTGGACAATGAAGGGTGGCAATGGTGGGAATGGCATCAACATTGCAATGGACCTTTTCTGACTTGGACCAACTTCAAAAAAGCTCTTACAGACCGCTTTGACCAGGAATCTTCTTTTTTGGGTCGTCTTACTAAGCTCTGACAGATTGGCACAGTGGATGAATATATTACAGCCTTTGAAGCCTTAGCCTTCTGCACTAGGGGTCTCTCAGATGTGTTCTACACGGAATGTTTTATTAGTGGTCTTAAAGAAGCCATAAAAGCCCAAGTCCTACTGCACCACCCTCCCACATGGACAGAGGCTTGCAAGGTAGCTCGTAACGTGGAACGTGCATTAGCAGCCCAATATAGTCGCCCAAATTTCACCGCTAAGGGTCACCCCCCATAGGCTCACAACACGACTCAAACACTTAAGGTCTAAAAGGTGTCACCTGTAGAAATGGCCAAAAGAAGAAAGCAAGGATTATGTTACTACTGTGATGAAAAATACTCCCCAGGTCATAAATGCAAGGAGCCCAAATTTTTTCAAATTGATGCCACTGACTACAGCTCATCGGAGGAAGATCCACCACTTGAGGAACATGAGGCGGTAGAAGAGGACAACCAAAAGGACAATGTCCCTAACGAACCAGTTATTTCGCTGCATGCTTTGGCAGGGATTTCTTCACCTCAAACTCTAAAAATCAGAGGTTTTATTAAGCATCACCTAGTAGTAGTCTTGATTGATAGTGGAAGTACACATAATTTCATCCATCAAAAAGTCGTGGAAGCAGTGCATTGTTTTGTACGAGCAGTTTCTAACTTCCAAGTCCAAATTGCAGATGGGGGCACAATGAAATGTGAAGGCCGCTATGAAAATGTCAAACTTCAAATGGGGGATTATCAGTTGAAGACCCACATGTTTTCCATACACATGGGAGGGTGCGACATTGTCCTCGGCGCTGAATGGCTCCGTACTCTTGGGCCAATCACAATGGATTTCCAGGAGTTATATATGATTTTTAAGCAGAACAACTCCACACATACCCTCCGTGGACTCCAGGCGAGAGCTCCCTCTATCATCAGCTCGCATAGGATGGAAAAATTGCTAAAAAAGGGCCATCATGGAGTTATAGCTCAATTTAATGCCATCCAGGTAGTCGCAACCAAGTCTCTGCCGATTCATCCTGAGATGCAACAGATTTTAAATAACCATCTGCCGGTCTTTGACAAGCCTCATGAGCTTCCACCCTCGAGAGGGGAACATGATCATAGCATCACCTTGGTTCTAGGGGCCCAACCCCCAAATGTGCGCCCATACAGATATCCGTTCACCCAAAAGAATGAAATCAAAAAAATAATCAAGTAACTTTTGGAAGCAGGTGTCATTCATCCCAGCATTAGTCCTTATTCATCATCGGTGGTCATGGTGCTCAAGAAAGATGGGGAGTGGCAGATGTGTCCAGACTTCAAGGCTCTCAATAAGTTGACAGTCAAAGATAAATTTCCCATCCCGGTGGTTGATGATTTGCTGGATGAACTCAACTCAATGGGGCTCAATTCTTCACTAAGCTGGATCTTCGCTCAGGCTACCACCAAATTCGCATGAAGGAAGTCGACATTC
The DNA here is from genome assembly GCA_031772625.1 of Pinus tabuliformis. Lineage (NCBI taxonomy): Eukaryota > Viridiplantae > Streptophyta > Pinopsida > Pinales > Pinaceae > Pinus > Pinus tabuliformis. The sequence continues at coordinate 1,085,673,727 of CM062807.1, forward strand.
CAAAGACTGCTTTCCGAACTCATGAAGGCCATTATGAGTTCCTGGTCATGCCATTCGGTCTTTATAATGCCCCATCTACTTTACAGAGCCTTATGAACCACCTTCTCAAACCATATCTTAGGAAATTTTTCCTTGTCTTCTTCGATGACATCCTCATCTATAGTTGCACTTGGGCCGCACATCTTCAGCATGTAGATCTACTCTTGCAACTGCTCTGCAAGCATAAATTATTTGTTAAGATGTCGAAGTGTTCGTTTGGCATGGAAGAAGTTGAGTATTTGGGCCACATTGTGGGGCGTGAAGGTGTCAAGGTGGACCCCAAAAAGATCCACGCAATGCAGGATTGGCCTCAACCTAGGACCTTGAAGAGCCTGAGAGGATTTTTGGGTCCCACAGGATATTATCACAAATTTGTCCGCAATTATGGTCGCATAGCGAAGCCCCTCACTCAACTCCTCAAGAAAAATTCATTCTTCTGGAATGAGGACGCACAACAGGCCTTTACAACTCTCAAAAATGCCATGTGTTCCACTCCAGTCTTAGCACTACCTGATTTCACCAAATCTTTTGTCATTGAATGTGATGCTTCGGGGACGGGTATTGGGGCAGTCTTAATGCAGGAAGGATGACCTTTGGCCTTCACAAGCCAACAACAAAGTGGGAAGAATCTGGGCCAATCTACCTATGAGAAGGAAATGATGGTGATCTTACATGGAGTAGAGACCTGGCGACCTTACTTATTGGGGCGACATTTCCAAATCCGCACAAACCATCACAGTCTTAAATATTTTTTGGAGCAACGCCTATCCTCCCCACAACAAAATAAATGGCTCGCCAAAATGCTGGGATATGATTATGAGATCATTTACAAGAAAGGGCAAGAAAATGGTGTAGCAGATACATTATCTTGCCAATTTGAGGAGGAAAGTACCCTGCTAGCAATTTCCCTTCCCATTCCAGAATGGATTGAAGAGGCTCGCAGGGAATGGTTTTCACATCCCGGGCTCTCCCAAATCATTTCTCAATTGCAGGCGGATCCACATTCCAGCAAGGGCTACTCGTGGCAGGATGAGATTCTTCGCTACAGGGACAGAGTCGTAATATCACCAACATCCACCCTCAAAAGTCGCATTTTGGCAGAATTGCACTCATCCCCCATTGCAGGACATTCAGGCTTTCAGAAGACATATGCTCGCACCAGAAGATCATTTTTTTGGACAGGCATGAAAAAGGACATCCTTGATTTCATAGCAGAATGCGATGTCTGTCAACGCCACAAAGGGGAGACCGTCAACGCACCAGGCACATTACAACCGTTGCCCATCCCGGCATCAATATGGACGAAGGTTTCTATGGATTTCATTACAGGTCTTCCAAAGTGAGGAAACAAGTTAGTCATCATGGTGGTTGTGGACAGACTTTCAAAGTATGCTCATTTCTGCGCCCTACCCCACCCGTTTACACCGACTTTGGTCGCTCAATCTTTCATGGATCAGATCTTCAAATTGCATGGCATGCCCACTTCTATTGTGTCTGATCGCGACCCGATCTTCACCAGTAATTTTTGGCAGGAACTCTTCAGGCTACAAGGCACTCAACTAAAACTCAGTACTTCCTATCATCCACAAACGGATGGTCAAACTGAAGCCGTCAAAAAATGTCTGGAAACCTACCTTAGGTGTTTCACTTCAGAAAAGCAACATCTTTGGGTACAGTGGTTACCTCTGGCTGAATGGTGGTATAACACCAACTATCATGCCACCACCAAAATGACTCCCTATGAAGCAGTATATGGTCAACTCCCTCCTTCCCCTACTTCTTATATCAAGGGGTGCTCAAAGGTACAAACAGTGGATCAACTCCTACAACGCCGCTCAACCATGCTCGCCCATCTTAGAGAGAATCTTCATCAAGCTCAAAACTGCATGAAGCAACAGGTAGACCAGCATCGCTTAGAGCGCCAATTTCAAGAAAGGGATCAGGTCTTTTTGAGGCTTAACCATATAAGAAAACATCACTCAAAGACAAGGGTTGTCATAAACTATCTCCAAAATTCTACGGACCATATCAAGTACTTCAACGCATTGGAGAAGTAGCTTACAAGTTGGCTTTGCCACCTACTGCAAAAATCCATCCAGTTTTCCATGTCTCATGCCTCAAGAAAGTGATTGGGAACAATTGCAGAATTCAAACCAGTCTACCTGAATTGGATGAAGAAGGGTCAATCTGGCTCCAACCTGAACAGGTCCTAGACACACGAGACAAGCACCTGCGGGGCCGCATGATTAGGGAAGTCCTCGTCAAGTGGAAATACACCTCTCCGGAAGATGAAACTTGGGAACCAGCCACTATTCTTCAGCAGTTTCCGCAGCTTTAGCCTTGAGGACAAGGCTAGTCTTAAGGGGGAGGGCATGTTAGGGTCCCACCTTAACCCCATTATTTATGTAATGGGATCGAGTCATAGTCAAGAGTCAATAAATCCCATATTAATAATTGGAAGTGGTTAACCCACAATTAATGACGGGACCACAGTTAGTTGCAAACAAGCCATAGTATTAGATAGATGGTATTAATAAAACCATGGTACTGATCCATGGTATTGCATGTATGAGTCATATATAAAGGATAGAGACTCCCTGCGAGGAGCATCGTGTCTTATTTTTGAATCGAGCTCTGCTCTATTGGAGGTTTCCCCCTCGAAGAGGCCAGTGAACATTGCTTTCTGAATAATAAAATATTTGTTGTTGTCTCTCACTATTCTATGTTCTGGGTATCTTTCTTTGCATATTCTGTATTTGGGTATCTTTTTGCAGGTTAAGAGCATAACAAAAAATAATAAAATGGTCAAAAAAGTGAAAGAAATGAACCCCAAACAAAGAAAGACTAGGAAAGTGTGCAAGTCCAAAAAGCCACTACTTTTTCATTTTCTATAAATAAAGCATTGTTTACAGCTTTTTAAATTCATGCCACAATTGATGAATGGCCAAACAACTTAATCTTGGCCAGTTCATGTTTGAATTTCCTATTTTAGAGATAGAGAATAAAAATCTGACCAAACTTTTTAATCTTGGCAGATAAGTAGATAGTTAGAGAAGTAAAGGAGTTCAACAGTTCAATCTGAGCCCTTGGAAGTAATAAGTGCAGACTTACGTAGGCTTACCATACAAAGAGAAGAAAAGCTGTTGAGGGCTTGCTAGTCTAAGTGCACCCGAAGAAAAGAAAAAATGCTAGGCAAAGTAGGTAGGGTAGGTAGTTTGGTGTTGTAGAATGATACTTGTGATAGATTTTTTGTTGCTAAAAAATGTGTTAACTTTCAAAGCTATCACTAGTGCAAAGGCAGACATTACACTTGAAGCAGCTCAAGCGAGGCAAGGTTTCTTGACTAACTCCCCTTCATATTTTTCCCTAATCACTTATTAATTTCCCCCTAAAAATATTAAGAATTCGTTCTTAATATCCTTCATAAATCACTCATCTCGTTTCATAAACGTTTGCCTAAGTAAAACCCCTTTTTACTTAGGAAAGTGGCAAATATTCTCCATAAAAATCCTTTTTTCATCCTAAGCCTAATTCTTAACTACAAAAGCCAATTGTTTTTAACTTAGCGCTTATTTTCAATTCATTTTTTCATATTAACGATTAACATGTATTATAGATAACCCCTTATAAATGTTTTACCCTATCCCATATTGTATAAATATAATAAAATCCCCAAATAACTATATATCCCGCCTCGGTCGATTATGACCATATCATTGTTTAAAAGGGATTAACAGATTTATCATAAACCTGTTAATAACCTTCCCAGCGTGATCGCCAGGTGGTTTTGGCGCCGTACCAAGGACACGCGTCACTCTCCCACTATGCTCGCTCCTCCCCGGCTCGAAACCGCCCAGCTCAAAAAGCGGTGCGGGCAAAACCGCTTACCACCGCCCCCTGCTGACATCATCTTCTGCGGACGCCACCCGCCATGTCACCTGCCACATCCTCTGCCACGTCGTCCGTCTCGTACCCCCGCTAACGTTATGTTGACGTCATCCGTCCTTCAAGTCAAAATTTCCCGCCAAATCCTGATTTTGTCAAACAAAGGGTAAAAATATCATTTTTGTTATATATTTCGCTACAAACAGCGCTCCACGCATGCAATCAACCGAGTTCACGGATCAGTCTCAACCACCTCCTGACCAAAAAAGCTCCAGCAACGAGCTTGCGGCCTCAACCAAACTTCCATTTACATTTTTCTTCCTTTTTAAACACAGTTGAAAGAAAACAAAGGGACTTCCAGGCTCGCAGAAAGAGAAAAAAAGGGATGAATAGGGATATTTTGCTACCCTAGCCAGTGAACCTTCAGAGACATGAATTTCTAGAGAAAAGCGATGAGAAGACACGTTAGCAGTTTTTTACCAGACAACGGTGAGCAGGGGTCAGTTCAAAGCATTAAAGTGTATCAGATTTGCATTAAAGTAAGTCAAAGAGTATCAAAGCATATTTAAAAGCAAAGCAGATCAGAATTAAAGTGTATCACATCAGAATTAATGCAGCAATTAAGATAGGCAGTCAGCGCAGAGCTACTACAGAAGACAGCTGCAAGCCGAACCCTAAAGGCCTGCTTCCAGCACATCATAAGTTAGTTGTTTCTATTTTACTTGTAAATTATTTTAGGTTAAACTTAGATATTATCTCACAACTGTTATGAGATATTTAGGTTGTACATATTTTGTTGTATAAATACCCCTTCCATCAAAGTTGGTGGTGTGTGATTTCATAGACTGTGTTGTAATACTGAACTTTTGGAATAAAGAGCTGTTGGAAATCAAACTGTTGTCCGACCTACAGGATGAAAATTGAAGCCGAGGACTTGTCACAGAATTCTTGAATCAACCTCTGGATCAATAAGTCCCCTATATCTTGTGTTTTACAGTTTTCTTGTTTATTATATCATCTGTGTTTCATAATCTGAATGATAAAGAAAAAGGTTAATTTCAGAATTTGCTTGACTGCACTCTGTTTTCAGTCTTTATTATTCTCTAGGTTTTCTTCAGAATTAGTATAAGCAGTGAACTCTTAATTGCTCCTGTTTCCTGATTCTTTCATGTTGTTTATTTGCTAAGGAATTCTTAGCTACTCCTTAGCAGTAATCATCCATTTTCTCTCTTTCAATATGTTGAAGGATTCTTAATTTCCCTTCATCCATTTGAGTCCATTCCATCTATTTCCAGTCTCTATTTGTTCCATGTTTGACTACCTTGCTCTGTGAAGCCATCCTCTGTTAAGAAACCAAATCCAGAAAACCATCTTCTTTGACTCCATCATGCCCAATGGACTAAATTGCTCTGTTTTACCTCTCTATTCTATTGAATCCCACCACCCAAACTCAAGCAAAACCCTTGAACTTCATAGCTAGCCTAATACCTTCAAAAAACAAAGCTAAATCATAAAGAGAGAGCCCTCTCTGGATACAGACTGGCTAGATTCTGTATCTAAAAGATTGGTCTGTGGTTACCTCGGCATTATTCCCTTTCTTACAACTTTAGGGAAGAACCTGAGTGAGAACATAACTAACCGCTCGAAGGGCTCTTCAGAGAAGGATCATATGGAGCATACTGGCTTTTTGATGCTCAGAGGCCTTCCTTTCTCGGTGTCGTAGAGGGACATCGTCAAGTTTTTCAAGGAATATGATCTGAAAGAGAAAAAATGTACACATTGTAACTCATTCCGATGGGAGAGCCACAGGCGAAGCCTTTGTGGAATTTCTAAGTGCCGCTGATTCAAAGGACGCTATGAGGAAAGAAGAAAATGACGATTGGCACCAGATATGTAGAAAATGACAAAAAAATCCGAAGAGGGAGAGCGAGCAAGGAAATACAAAGAAATTAGTGCACATCCAGGGAATCAAAGACCCTGTCACGGGAGAGAGGAGTTACAACAGAAGGCGGAGAATAATGTCAGAGATTTGCAGTGTTTAAACAGTGGCAGCGTTTAATGGGCAGCGACTGTGGAGGGGGCAGTGGACAGACTGCAAAAAAATGGCAGAAGGGAGTTACAGGACTAGAAGGAGATGCCAAAAATGGAGCTGGCTCTGATACCATGTCAGGCCAGGTAGTAACTCCACCAAATCAATTCATATATTATTCCTTCAAGTTGGTCTTTATTATATACATGAGGGAGAGATTGTTCACTTCATCTCCCGATGACTGTTCATATTTCTTATTATTTATTTACATTAATTACATTTATTCACCCAATCCTGATGATTAGGTGTCAAAATTGTTTTTATTTTAGCATTTACTTCATTCAATTAGGTCATCAAGCAATTATACATTCAATTACGCAAGTAGAAATCAGAATGTACAAAAAGAGTAGAAACACCAGAAATTAGGCCAGTGGCCAAGGAAAAACTCACAAGGGGAAAACCCAACAATCCTTTCCTTATAGAAACTTTTTCAACAAGAGAAATCCAAGACATAAATAAACTGACCAATACTAACTAGGTGATCACTCTCTAAATTCCAAGTCAACTGTCCAATTCTTCCAGAATAAGGTGCCTTAAACTGTCCATGATTAAATCTGCAAAGAGGTATGATTTAGTCTTCCATAAGGGCTGAATTATGTCTTTTGCTTTAGACCATGTCACATATTATACTTCAGAATGGGAGCAAGGTTCCACAAAGATAATTCATATCATTCCATAGATAGGTAATTCCACATATATACTTTGCATTGTTCCTCAGAGATACTAGCTACCTTAGAACTTCTTATTTTTCACAAAGATACTTTGCATTGTTCCTCAAAGATATTGCCTCAGACTTCACTATTTTCCATAGAGATATGTGTTCTTTGTGCGAGGTGTATTTTGGACATCTATATATAGCCTTCATCAAGAGTGAATGGGTGTCTCCATACGCACACCATAAATATACTATAAAAATCAATTTTTCTTTTCTTTTAAAAGTCCAAATGATAATAATTTTTGTTTTCTTCTAAACCATATGAATTCTTTGACTTTAGCATGAAGAACATGCTTAAATAAATATCGCAATGACAAATCATTCATTATGAAGACCAATCATAGTTACAATTTGTAACAACCCATGGTTGATTTTCCATGTAAATAAAAAAATACCAAGGTCATGGGATACATATTCTGATCTGAATGGTGGGAAAAACATTATAGTTGGAATCACTTATGCTTAATTAATGGCTATGGAAATTGGAAAGGGCATTGGTAAAGGCAAATAGGAAATAAATGGCATTTAATTATGAAAACAAAGGAAAATAGGAGAAAATGGAGATGAAGAAACATAAATTTGCATGCAAGGGAAAATAGAGGAAAAATGAAGGAAAATGAAGTAAAAGGAGACATCAATAATAAAAATGAATCAGCGAAACAATTCACATCTTTTGGCACAACTTTTGGTCATTTAAATTTTTTGTCAGTTCAATTTTGGCTCGGTCCTTGTATTCTCTCATTCTCTCATACTCTTTCACACTAAGAGTTTTCTTGGAGCACTATAGTATTCTCTTGGATTTGGAAGAAGACAAGAAAGGAAGCAAAGGGAAATAAAAGGAAAGCAAGGAAGTGTAAGGAGATAGTTGGATCATCAACTACAACATGATTGCTTTGTAGGTAACATGTTGCACATGTGATTTCCTTGTTGGTTTTTGGATGCATGTTATATGCATGTGATTCTCTGGTTATGTGTTGTCACTGACATGGAGATTTTCCTAGATTAACAGTGGTTTTAGCCTTGCCTTTCCATTTCCTAGATAGCCATGGTGTTGTGGGTTTCCCACTTGTTTTTCCGATTGGTTCTGAGGTTCCTTATGGCTGTGGGTTGGAACAAATGCTCTAGAGCACTAAAATAGCTTGGGTAGAGTTATTAATTCCTGAAGCCTGCAGGTTGGGACAAATGATCTGGAGCCTTGTGGGTTGAGTTAATAGTCCCTGAAGCCGTGGGTTGGAACAAAGGCTCTGGAGCCTTGATTAGTTGTGGTTTGAGTTACTAGTTCTTGAAGCCTTGGATAACTTGGATAGAGACGATTTGGTTGATGTTAGTGATATATATACTATATAGATAAGATCACTGTGGTTGAGGGTTGAGGTGGTTTGACCTCTTAAAGCCCTGGTTGGTTTTGTTTTTGTTTAATCTTAAGATCCTAGGTTCATGATTGGAATATGGCACGAGGGTGATTGGCTAAAAGAGAGATTTGGTTAACCCAATATATGGTTGGGTGGTATGTGGATGTCCCTGACTTGGTTGGAATTTTTCATATGTTAATATGAGATATTCTCCTATTGTGATCTATGAGCATTTGTAGTGATTATGTTGGTGATTTTATGGTTGATTTGTTGTGTTTCCATTATGTTTATATGTTGGTTATATGATGTATTATATCTATGTCTCTTGACATGTTTTGATAAGTTATTGAATGATTTATGAAAGCATGATCTAACAAGTGTTATTGCAGCTATCTTGAGATGGAATTAAACATTCTTGGCGATTCTCAAATGGAGTACAGACTCTTATGATCAGATATTCCTTCATGACCTATAGCTCACATGTTTACCATATGTTTGACGAAATGGCTATTATGGATTAGACACGTCTAGGTCAATTTCTTGCTTGAGTTTTGATTAGTAAGACTTTCCATCATCTTGTTTATGTTTTTGGAAATTTACAGGAAATTCTTAGCAGTGGTATGGAGGCTAACCTGAAAAAGTGGCTCAAATCTCGGAACTGCTAGAACATAACTGGAGTTTTTGGGCCATAACCATTTGCAGCTAGGCTTGTACCTATAGTTATATCCTTCCAACTGTGACATCCCACCCAAGGTTCTTTTAGAAATTAATTTGTATATTCTAAACTACTCATGAATTTTTCTAAATCACGAGACTAGAAGCTATTCTACTAATCTGCGGAAGTAAAATCGCAATCGAGAACACAAATCATTAACATGCATCAAGATTCAACACACATACAAAAAAAATTATCTAGGGGAAAGAAACTGCTAAAAACCCCTTACTATTTGTATTGCATTAATTAAAAATTCTGGATGAATACAATATGCTCTACTCAAGCTTGAGCTCTGTTATGCTCCTATACTAATAGGTGTCATATTCATGATTTAATTGATGAGCTCTGTAATATGTTCATACCTTTGCTTGTTGTAAAGGTTTTCCATATTGTCAAAAAATCAAAAAATTTAAAAAATGTAAAGAGGGTATACCCTAAAAGAAAAATCAAAGGGTAAAAAGAATAAAATGGTCAAAAAAATGAGAAAAAATGAACCCCAAACAAAAATAGACCAGGAAAGTGTGCAAATCTAAATGCCACTACTATTTATGTTTCTGTAATAAGTAATTGTGTGCAGCTTGTCATTTATGCCACAATTGATGAAGAGTCAAACTGTTCAAACTTGGCTCATTCATTTTTCAATTTCATGTTGTAGGAATAGAGAATAAAAATCTGACCAAACTGTTTAATCTTGGCAAATAAAGAGATAGGTAGAGAAAATAAAAGGAGCTCAACAGTGTAATCTGAGCCCTTGGATGTAATAAGGTTAGATTTAGATAGATTTCTATATGTAAAAGAAAAAGTGTGATAAGGGTTTGCCAGTCTAAGTGCACCCTAATAAAGAAGAAAAAATGTCAGGCTAAAGTAGGTAGGGTAGGTAGATGATGTTGCAGAATTATACTTGTGATGAAAATGCTTCTAAATGTGTTAATTTTTACTTTTCTCACTAGTGCAAGGCTTACATTATACTTGATGCAATTCAAGCAAGGCAAGGTTAAATAACTAATTTCTATTCACATTTTCCCCTAAAGATTTCACTAATTTCCCCTAAGTATTGAGGACTTCGAAAATCAAAGGGGCTCAGAGCATTTCTCTGACTTCTGGAGGGATCGGACCCTCGGCCCAATGATCTAAGAGCCTGAGTACTCAAAATCATCCATCCATCATTCATTTCATTTCATAAATTTTGTTTAAGTAAAAAAAACCTATTTTACTTAGGAAATGCATAATATCGCTTGAAAAACCCCTTTCCCTACTTTGGCCTAAGTTTTAATGTAAATCGTAAAACATTTTCTTAGCACTTATTATCACTTTATTTCATATTAACTTATTAACATCTATTATATAACTCCCGACGAAAACATTTACCTTTTCCCGTATTATGTAATTATATTAAAAACCCCCACATTTTATATAATTCCCGCCCTGATGGTATATAACCATTATATAGTTTAAAAAGGAATTAATAAGTTTATTTGAAACTTATTAAGAACCTTTCCCCGCCGCACTAAAGGGATTAATTAACCATTTGGGTTAATTAATAACCTACCCATCAACCAATAAAATTGGCCCCGATACGATTAAACCATGTTTTATTGTGTTGGGCCCCGCTGTATAACTCCGCGCCATGTCCCGCATCCGTCCACCATTCGATTAAAACATTCCCATCTAACGGTCGACGGCGATATCGCGACGGCCCTTCCCACCTCGTTTTAACCCGCGATCACCTGACAGTTTTCCACCGTACCCCCGCCACGCGTCACCCGCTCCATATGCTCGCTCACCCTCCATTCAAAACCGCCTAGCCCCAAAAGCGGTGCGACGCTTACCGCTTACCACCCTTCCGCATAACGACAAAGCGTCACATCATGCTGACGTCATCCGCCCGATAAATGCCAAAAAGTCCCGCCAACCTTATTTTTGCTAAATAAAGTGGAAAAACGTCATTTTCACTGTTATTCACTGTAAACTATGCTCCCATGCAAAACAACGTCCCAATCGACTGTTCGAGCTTGCAGACCACCACCTGGTTAAGAACCTTGCTGCGACGCTGCCTAAAACCTGTCATCCTCCCATCCAGGCATTATTCACCGTCTTGAAACAGGTATTTATCCAAGCTGCGTTGAAACCCTGTGATTTTGGTTTTTTGCTTAAAATTCTACAAGAAATAGCCAAATTCAGGTCTATTCCACGTTTCTATTGGCCATACAAATCTCCCAAACTATTGTTTTGCCTATCTTTCACAGAATTTCCCCCATTTCCATCTTTGAATCCACAAGAACCAAAGATGGAAACCCCTGTAGCCCTGAATGTCGCACCCATTAATGCACCCCATAAAGACTTAGATTATCTACCCCTGGCTGACAAAGATTTTCAAATAAAAGATTTATCTAGTGATAGGAACAATCTTCAGGCCTTCTGCCAAGTCAGGGATAGCTATCTAAACAACTCTAATATTTTTGGACTGCGGGAATCAAAACTTCCCATGTATTTCCTCCCCTCAGCCCATGTTTTCCCAGAAATAATTCATCATTGCTGTGCCAAATAGGACCCTGTCCATAGAGAAGTTATGTCCCCATCCCAAACTATTATTTTTCCCATAACTGCTAAGTCCATGAATGAAATGATACAGTTCCACTCCACTCAACCCCTTGCTCCTCTTTCCATGGGGTATCTACTTGAAAAAGCATCTCAATTGCCCACATCAGAGATAAGTCGTATTACTCAGACCTTCATGCTACCAAAGCACCAGCCTAAAGGCCCACCTCCTTATCTGCAGACTTTTTTCACTGACATTGGCAGACTCATTGTTGAAATGATATCCCTGATCATGGGATTCAATTCCAGTGAATATGTTGATGATATCACCTTAGTTTTGCTATCAATTTTTACTCCAGGACAGCCCCCTGCTGTCAGATATGACTATGCCACTTTCATTGCCAACAAAATCCATCATCAATTCATAAATTTGGAGAGGGAAGGAGTCTTCAAATATACATCTTTTATATACCATCTTTTGTTGTATCATCAGTCAGACAACTTTTCTTTCCCCATCAGGAAATTGGACTCAAAAGGAAATCGAAGGTCTGTGATTTTTTGGAGTTCCATCTTTCATAATACCAGTGAGTCCCCTTATACTTATAATGAGTTCATTGACTGGTTTGTACATCCAGCAACCACTTTATTGATAGGAGTTTCCCCTCCTAGGATCACTAGTGACATGAAGAAGATTCTACAGCTCTCTAAACAGTACAGGATAGGTGACTGGTACCTATATCAAAATCACACAGAAATCAAAATGTATGGGTGTGAACTTTTCCCTTTTAAGTTACCTAAATATGTGCCCATGAGATTGTTTGCACTAGAATATTTTAGACAGCTTATAAATGCAAACTTAGTCCATTTTTGTAGCACAAAGAAAAAGGCTCAACTAAGAATCAAGAACCAGTTAGGCCCTTTTATCATCAATTCTAGAGATGCTTGGGAAGAAGCTGAAAAGATTTTACAAGACCACCTTAGATTGAAGAAAAGTTTCTGGTGGGTGCCATATGACCCAAATAGTTTCATATGTGACAGAAGGACAAAAAACAGGCTATCAGTTTATATACATCATAGGATCCTAGAAATTGAACAGTTTGCAAATCAGGATGAATGGGTAGAAGGGACCCTAATAGAAGAGATTAGTGAGCAGGAAAAGATGGAAATTGCTATGAAAAATCTTGAGAAAGCCCTTGACCTGGACTCTTTTGGATAGGTATCATTCAAACTGCCTCAACAATCAGAAATTGATACATCTTCTGTCGGTACTTCTCAACAGCCTGCACAAGAAACCAGCATACCAGTTACAGGAACTTCTAAAGGGAAGGAAGTAGAGCCTTCATAACAGCCCACAATGACTAATCAGCCTGGAAAGACCAAAGAACAGAGTCATGTACAGATTCCTCTAGCCCAAACTAAAGCAGCAAAAATTCCAGCATTACAAACTCCTCTAAATGAGGAAAGAAACAAAAAGAGGGATAGAGAAACCACCACACCTATCAGTGGACCTACAGAACAACCTGGAGCAAAGAGACAAAGACTGAATCCTCTTTCAGAAGAGGAAATCATTGAAGAAACCACATAAAATCTAGGAGAAGAAAGAGCAGTGAGCCAACAAACTCCCCCATTTGAAGAAATCTCCCCTAGCTCACAAAGGCAGGAACTAGAAAGATAGCACAGTGTAGAAGTATCATCCACCAGGCCATAAAGCAAACATGCCTTAGACATTAAGAAGACATTTAAAGAGATAAAAGCCAAGAATGATCCAGTAAGGCTTCAAATTTATAATCAGCATCTGAAGATGGCCCCCTCAAACCAGCAGAGATTGATGTCAGCTTATGATATTAAATAAGGCAAAATGTTAATGAGTTATTTTAAGCCAAAGGTGCAACAACCTCAGTCAACAGCAAATTACATCATAACAAATTTAGAGGTCTTAGCCAAAGATATTCATCCTATGGACCAGATTGAACTTCACAAGCAAACTGGGGAAATGGTCTATTCCACACTGGCTGACAAAGGTATGATGGCCCACAAGCTGCAAAATTCCTTGGATAATATAGCTGCTCAACTTCACTTGGAAAAAGCCTCCTCCCTAGCCAAGGACAACAGAATAAAATCATTAGAAGAGATCATCATTGGATTGGGACATGATCCCAAAGATGCTAAAGGCATACAGGCTCTGATCAAGAAGAAAGAAGAGGACATTGCTGCCCTGAGGAAACAGCTGAAGCTACCTCCTTCAAGGCATCCTCAGACAGCAAAAGTTATACAACAGAAATCAGAAGAAGATATGATGGACCTACTCCTGAAACTTAATGAAAGATTGAATGATACAAAGCAAGCATTAGAGAAAGCACTGAAGGAAAAGCAGGGAGAGTCGACCTCCCAGCCTCCCGAGGTAATCCCCATAATCTCAACTGCAGTCCCCTCCACACTTGGAATGGCATGGGCTCCAAATGTCCCAACAGGCACAGCAGAGGTAATCACAGATACATCAACAACAAGAACAACATCAGGCAGCAGCACTAATTTAGCACAGAAGAGCTCATCAAGGCCATGGAAGAAATGAAATTACAAGTTACAGAATTAAAACAAGAAAAAGAACAATTGGCTAATATAGAAAAGAAGTATGATGCTTCAAAAATAAGTGTTGCAGAAAAAACCAGGGAGATTAAGGCCTTAGAAAAGAAAGTTAAAACATTAGAACAAGAGCTCACTTTTGACAAGCCCCTGACAGAGATCAAGAAAATCCTTTGGGCCAACATCATTCAATCTATAAATGATGTGTGGGCATCTATCCAAGTGATATATGAGCAGATTGATTTAGTGAAAGCAGCATATGGAGAAATTCAACAGACAAGAGCACAGTTAGGACAAATGCCTGAACAAGCCAACAGGGTTATACATTTCTTGAATACCAAAAATAGGGAACAACTAGAAGCACTTGGTATCCTAGACAGGACAAACACTATTTTGGAGATCAAAAGGGTGCTAACTTAAAGAAATTTGATGCAGAATCTGGAGAGAAGATGTCAAGATATGCACGTAGAAGTCAATTCTTTTATGAAGAAATTCATAGTTTTACAGAATAAAGGGCTACCAAGTCCTTTGGTCATCAATGACAGGTTAATGAAGCACATTGATTATGTAGATAAATTGAATAAGTATGTTGGAGATCAAGCTAGTTCATCAACAAGTGCATCAGGAATAAAAACACTTCCCACAGGCCAAGTTCTCTATGATAGCTTGGAGAACTTATTCTATATTGAACATGAGGTAAAGCACTTGTTTCAACTCCAGCCTAATTTTTTCAGATATACAGAAACTGATGAGACTCTGAGGAAACTTCAGAAACACAGATTGCCAGAGCAAAAATGGTGGGAAGACATATTGAAAATTTGTAAATTTACTTTTGGTAAAATGTAAATTTTGGGCTATTTACTGTGGTAAGATAAATAAAGGTGAACAGAGATAAACAAAGGGCAAACAAGTCGAAGTGTATCAGAACAGGTGAAAAGTATTGGTCAAAACAAGGCAGCCAACACAGAGTTACTAAGAGGACAACAACAAGCCAAATAAAAGGGCCTGCCTCCAGCACATTCAGCAAGAATAGGAATAGCACAACAGTAGTTCACTTTCCTCCTATCTTCGAGACTAGTTGTCTTTATTTTTCTGTAAAAATAATTAGTCATCACTAGAATATATCTCACTATGTTATGAGATATTTTTGTAAAGATTTTTTGTATAAATACCCCCTCAATTGGAGTATTGAGTGTGGATTCTTAGACATTGCTGTAATATTGACTATTTTGGAATAAAGTGCTATTTGGACCAACTTTGTGGCTTGTTGGATGAAGAATTGGAGCTAAGGACTTTTCTCAGAATTCTTGAAACAAACACTGGATCAATAAGTTCATCTATACCTTGTGTTTTAAATTTTTCCTTGTTTAAAATATCATTTATGTTTCACCTCTGAATGATAAATGAAAAAGAATAACTCAGAATTTGCTTAATTGCACTCTGTTTTCAATCATTATTATTCTCAAAATTTTTCTTCTGAACTAGTATAAACCACCGAATTCTTGATTGCTCCTATTTCCTATTTTATTCATTTCAATCATTTAGTGAAGAATTCTTAATTTCTCTTTACTGATGGTTAGTCATATTCTGTTCTTTTAAAGTATGTTAAAGGATTCTTAGTTGCCCTTTAACCCTTTAAGCCCATTCCATCTTTTGGTCTCTAATTTCTCCCTGTTTGACTACCTTGCTCTGTTAAACCATCCTTTGTGAAGAAACCAAATCCAGTTAAGCCATTTTCTTTAACTCCATCAGCCCAATGGACTAAGCTACTCAGTCTTACCCCTTTGTTATTGAATATCACCACCTAAACTCAAACAAAACCCCAAAACTTCACAACTAGCCTAATATCTTTTAAAAACCAAGCTAAATCATAAAGAGAGAGCCCTCTCTGAGTACAAATTGGCTAGAATCTATGCTTAAAAGTTGTTTTGTGGTTACCTCGGACCCCTTCCCTCTTCCTAACAACTTCTAGGAAAATCTGAGTGATAACAAGCTCAACCTGCACCTATATCTTCTATCCTCTGCCTAACTAGCTGACCTTGGCTAATACATAGCATAAATTCTGAGCCTCCAAGCCCCTATTTTTTTACACAGTTACTCAAGGAATTAACCCCCTATTAATTAGGAAATTCCTCAATTTGGATTGTGCAATTCCTATAGGTCCTTCTCTGACTGCATGCATGACCTGTACAACTTGGAATAGTTTATAACTAATAGTAGATTTCCCTTGAACTCTAATATCAATTGAGTAACTTAGATTATTCGTATGCATGAGTTAATTTAGGTTGATTGATCAGTTAAATGGATGATTACTCACTGTGAAAAAAGTTACACACCCTTGTCACTTAGTTTGAAAAAAGTTACACACCCTTGACTGAAACTCCACTAGTTCTACTAACAATGAGAACTAGTTACACTGACAATAACTCAAATTAACTGAAACAGATTGCTACAAATTATCAATCAATCATGTAGAACTAAACTCAATTGTCTCCAACTCTAGTTTACTTAGTTAACTAAGTGACAAGAGCCATGTCAACTCAGTTAACTACCTCCAATTATTCTCCTGAAATTGAAATTCGAATTTCTCCTAATTTAATCAAGACAAAATTAAATTAGGACTTTCTTGCTACATTTTCAACACTCCCTATCAGCAAGAAAGGGATTATCAGATACCTGAATCATGCTTATATGGAACTCAAATTTTCCTCTTGACAAAGCCTTTGTTAAAATATTTGCATCTTGTTCCTCTATCAAAATGTACTGCAACAACATAATCCGCCTTTGCACACAATCTCATAGATGGTGATACCGGATGTCGATATGCTTGGATCGATCATGAAATATTGGATTCTCATAGAGTTTGATACAACTATGATTGACATGGTAAATCATTGTAGGATCCATCTTCTAACCAAATAGCCCAACAAGAATCTTTCCCATCCAAATAGCCTCACATGTTGTGTGACTTACAACCATGTACTCTGCTTCCGCTGAGTTGAGTGCCATAGATCTCTACTTTCTGTTGTACCAAGAAACTATTGTTGACCCAACACTGAAAATTCCTCCTAAAGTGCTCTTCCTATCTAATGGACTCCCCGCCCAATCTACATCTATGAAGCCTTGCAGCTTCACTCCCTTTGTCTGTTTGTACCAAAGATCAAACTGAGTAGTGCCTCTAAGGTATCTCATCACATGCTTTGTTGCCTTCCAATACAGTTTGGTTGACTTAACCATGGCTTGACTAAGTTGGTTAACTGCATAACACATAGCCTTGCAACTTCACTCCCTTTGTCTGTTTGTACCAAAGACCAAACTGAGTAGTGCCTCTAAGGTATCTCATCACATGCTTTGTTGCCTTCCAATACAGTTTGGTTGACTTAACCATGGCTTGACTAAGTTGGTTAACTGCATAACACATGTCAGGTCATGTTTTCACCAAATACACGAGTGAACCTACAAGCTGCTTGTAAATGGTAGCCTCCACTTCCTCACCTGAAGTGGCATCCTATTTCCTCTAGTTACCTGCTAGAGGAGTGTCCATGGGTTTGCTACTCTCCATGTGGAACTTTGTCAATATCTCATTGGCATACTTTCCTTGAGAGGTAAACAGTTCCCCATCTCCCTGCCATACTTCCAAACTGAGGAAATAATGTATGAGTCCCATGTCCTTCATCTCGAACTCCCTTGCAAGGTCCTCCTTGCAACATTTGATCAGTTGCTCATCACTAGTAACAATCAAGTCATCGACATATAAAACAATTATCAATAATTTACCTTCTACCATAGTTTTATAAAGGTTTGCATCTGCTTCACTTTTGGTGAATCCCAAACCAGTGAGATAGTTGTCAATCTTGGTATACCAAGCACGAGGTGCTTGCTTGAGTCTACATACATGTGACTCTCTGTCGAAAGTCTCAAACCCCTCTGGCTACTCAATATACCCCTTTTCCTCAATAACTCCATTGAGGAATGTTGTCTTCACATCCATCTAGTGGATCTTCCACCCCATCTGCGTTGACAGTGCTAGAATTGACCTGATGGATGAGTACCTTGCTACTTGAGCAAAGGTCTCATAGTCAATTTCCTCCACCCGAGAGTACCCCTTGGCCACAAATTTGGCCTTGTGTTTCTATATGCTCCCTTTTTCTACATGCTTTACCTTGTAAATCCAACTCAAACCAACCACTAATTTTTCTGCTAGTCTTGGGACCACTTCCCAAACACTGTTTCTAACAACAAAATCATATTCGTCTAACATGGCATCAACCCATACAGGGTGTTTCACTACTTCCTTGAATGAGGATGGTTTTGTCTCAACTAGCTCACTCATCAGAACCATGTACCCATTGTACCTCCTTTGCCTGCGTTGTGATGTGGGTGCTCCCACATTCTCTCTAGCATCCTACAATAGTCTATTAGCTTCCATGGTCTGCTTCCTTCCTTCTCTAGATGTCTCTACTTGAGTGGATGTCTCCACTCTCTGCTCCTCTACTTGTGGCTTCTCCACAACTTCTTGTGGTTCTTCCTTTTGAGCCAAAATCTCTTGATCAGGCTGCAATTGAAGCTCCCTTTCAAGAGAACACCTCATTTCCTTCTCCTCGTCAAAATTCACATCCCATCTGACCACTGTCATCTTGAGGGATGGAAAGTACACCCAATAGTTGTGAGGTGTATATGTGTAACCCAAAAATATTTCCAACGTTGTTATCGACTCTAGCTTTTTCCTTGCTTCCTTGGAAACATGGCAGTAAACTGATGATCCAAAGATCCTGAAGTGTGACACATTTGGTTTCTTCCCTGAAAAATCTTCCTTTGGTGTACTCATGCTAAGAATCCTGTGAAGACTCATGTTTTGTAAATAGATCGCTCTGTTGCATGCTTTAGCCCACGAGTTTAGAGATATGCATTGGTCATGCAAAATCGCCCATGCTGCTCCCAAAATATTTATGTTCTTCCTCTTAGCCACCCCATTTTGATGTGGGTTATGAGGTGTTGTCAACTCCTGCCGAATTCCTTCCTTTGCATAGAAAATTTTAAATTCATTCGACACATACTCACCATTGTTATCACTTCTGAGAGCCTTCACTTTCCTGCCAATCTCTTTCTCAACAAGTGCTTTAAATTCAACAAATTTGGAGAATGTTTGGTCTTTCTTCTGCATGAAGTAGATCCAACACTTCCATGAGAAATCATCCACAAATATAACATAATACCTATGCTTGGCTATGGCGTGGATCCTTTCAAGGATTGCATGCGCCCTGTTGTTCCGATCATTGAAGGTGGATTTTGTGTACTTCCCCAATGTACACCCTTTTCATGTATCTCACTGCTCTAGTGCTCCATTGGGGAGGCTTATAGAAATCTGTAACATAATATTCAAAGCGCCATGATTCAAATGGTCAAGTATTCTATACCATAATTAATCGACATCTCAACTTTTCACCTTCTCTGCTTTTGTGCTAAATGCTGCACAGTATTCCACATCTAATTTGTAAAGGTTCTTCACTCGAACCTCAATATACTTCACTTGTCCCATGGTGATGTGTCCCAATAAAGCCTTCCTCTTGTTTCATATCACATCGTAGCCACGTTCTTCCAACACCACGATGGAAACTATATTCTTTATAGGACCTAGTAAAAACATCACATCCTTGAGCCTTAGAGGAGAGACAAAATCCCTCTAAAAAGTAACATTACAAATGTTAGTCACGATATACCTTCCATCATCTCCCATCTTGATGTGCATCTGGAGATCCTTCTCCTCCAAGTCACTGAAAAATTCTTTGTTTCTTGTCATGTGGAATGAGGCACCGTTGTTGGCATACCACAGACTACCCCTCACTGTGCTTTTCATTCATGCAATGAGGGTAAAATCAAGTTCAAACTATGAAGCCAAGGCTTCACCCACTACTCCTCATGTGGTCTTGTTGCTTGTCTTCTTGTGTGGACATTTTGTGACATAGTGTCCCAATTCATGACAATGAAAGCACTTGATTTTGGACAAGTCTTCCTTCTTCCCCCCTTGAAATTTTTTTGCTTTGGATTGAGATTTCTTCCATTTCCATTTCTTTGCCTTTCCACCAAAGGCAGAATTCTCTTCATCCTTTCCCTTGGATTAAGTCTCGTCTCTATTGCTCCATCTTATTTCTTCCTACACTAGATCAAACCATAATTGCTCTCAGCTTGGTAGCTTCTCTCTACCATTTATCGAATCTTGATAACTATGCCAGCTCTTGGGAATGCTCAAGAGAGCTAGAGCTACTAAATATTCTTCAGGGATAGTAATACCACTCTACCAAGTTCGTCACAACATTGTGTAAACATTCTCAATTACTACCTTCAAAGCTTATCCTTGAGTGTCAGCTTCATGTGGTATTGTTTTGAAACAACTCGGTCAATGTTTTCCACATCATGAACGAAGTCTCTTTCCTGTGGATATTTGAGACAGTATGATCCTGAACTCCCTCCAAAATCATCCTCCTCACTTTAGCCACATATTACTTCCACTAAGAAAGATCATGGGCATAAAATGTTGGGGGTTTTGCTACATTTGTCTTGGTGTATTCTAGCAGCCCATTATCATCCAGTACTGCCTCCATTTGGATCTTCCATGTCACAAAATTTGTAGTTCCTTCCAAATCATACTCGAGCCCAAGTCCATTGAAAGCCATCTTCTTAGTCTCGGAGAAAACCAGTAACACTGATCTTCAAATTTGAACCTCCTACAATGACAACTTCGAATTCTCTTCTCTATTGTGAACTTGGCTATGATACCATGTATAAATTAATGTGTAGATTCTAAATTGCTCATGGAATTTTCTAAATCATA
The DNA here is from genome assembly GCA_031772625.1 of Pinus tabuliformis. Classification (NCBI taxonomy): domain Eukaryota; kingdom Viridiplantae; phylum Streptophyta; class Pinopsida; order Pinales; family Pinaceae; genus Pinus; species Pinus tabuliformis. The sequence goes on from CM062807.1 coordinate 1,085,694,475, forward strand.
AGGCTAGAAGCTACTCTATTGATCTCCAGAAGAAAATTCACGATCGAGAACACAAATCATTAACATGCATCAAGATTCAACACACATACACAGATATTTATCTAGGGGAAAGCAATTGCTAAAAGCCCCTTACTATATGTATTGTATTAATCAAAGAATATGGATGAATACAATATGCTCTACTCAAGCTTGAGCTCAATTTGCACCTATATCTTCTATCCTCTACCTAACTAGCTAACCTTGGCCAATAGTTAGCCAAAATGTTGAGCCTCCAAACCCTTATTTCCTTTCATTGTTCCTCAAGGAATTAGCCCCCTATTAATTAGGAAATTCCTCAATTTGGAATGTTCAATTCCTATAGGTCCTTCTTTGATTGCATGCATGACCTATACAACTTGGAACATTTTACAACTGATAGTACACTTCCCTTGAACTCCAATCTCAACTAGGTAACTCGAATTCTCTGCAAGCATGAGTTTATTTAGGTTGATTGATCAGTTAAATATATGACTACTTAGTGTGAAAAAAGTTACACACCAGTTACACACCCTTGACTAAACCTCCACTAGTTCTACCAATAGTGAGAACTAGTTACACTAATGATAACTCAAATTAACTGAAATAGTTTGCTACAAATTAGCAATCAATCATGTGGAATTGAACTCAAGTGTCTCCAACTTGAATTTATTGAGTTAATTGAGTGACAAGAGTCATGTCAAGGGCCATGTCACTTCAATTAACTAACTCCAAGTATTTTTCTGAAATTGAAATTGAAATTTCTCCTAATTTAATCAAGGAAAAATTAAATTAGGCATTTATTGCTGCATTTTCAACAGTTCTAGTATGAACCACATTGTAAATATGATGTAAATATTATGCAATGTTTGAAATAAAAGAAAAAGGGAACTGAGTTAAGGGACACAGATTCCAGATCTGGGGGAGGAGAATTGTTGCATAGGATGTTATGGTCTCTTGTGTAAAGAAGAATCCTGAAATTTAGGACAATCGTTGAAGGCTGGTCAATGCATGAAGTTAATGAACTAATGTTGAAATTAAATGGGTTGAGGAAAAGTACTCAAGCCCATTCTTTCTTGAGAGAACACAACAAGCAAAGAGGACATAATTTATTAAGGGTTGCAAAAGAATAAGGACACAAAAGTAATGGTGGACAAAAAGACAAACCAGGGAGAAAAAAAGAAGGACAAAAGCATTCGAGAAGGGGAAGATGATTCAAGGAAGGCATCTGGATAGCAAGAGGGAGCATTTGAGAAAGGGGGGATCCCTTCGAACTCCTTGCAACAGGGGAGAAAAGACCTAGTTTTGGAGGTAGATTGAGAAGGGAACTAGAGTTAGTCTCCAGCAGAAGCTTTCAGCAGAGAGTGTTGAAGAGAAGAGAAGAGAAGGGGTTCAATTCTCTATCCCTAGAGGTTGTGGGTTGACGACTAGTCTCTAGAGCCCTGTAATAACTTGCAATCTCTCGAGGCTATGGCTTGAGATAGGATCGTTGGAGCCTTGTAACAGCTTGGTTCCCTGGAGGATGTGGATTGAGACAAAGGTCTATGGAGCCCTATAATAGGTTGGGTCGCTAGAGGATGTGGGTTGGGATAAAATATCTAGAGCCTGATAATAGCTTGGCTCCCCTGGAGGCTATGGGTTGAGATAGCCACTCTGGAGCTCTATAACATCTTGCGAAGAGACTATCTTGAAGCAGAAGCGGAGGAAGACTTGATCAAAGACATTTGGACCTTTCCCTATTGGTACAATGGATTCTGGACCCCCTAGAAGGGGGTGAATCATTGTGTGTGCACTTGGGGAGTGAGGTTGGGCACCTATGGATTCCATGTGCTAACAAAGGAAGAAGCCATCAGCTGGTGGGATTGAGGAATAGTTCCTCTAGATTCCCTGGTTCAGTTGGTAGTTGGTGTGCAGTACCAAAAGCAAGTGTTCCCCCCCAGCCTTTGGAATCTGGCTCAGGGGTGACAACTACAAGTGAAATTGGATGTAGCTATCTATGGTTGGGTGGATAGATTATATATATATATATATATATATATATATATATATATATATATAGATATAATTTGTCAAATATTAAATTTAATTGATACTAAAACTAACATAGATCCATCTTAACTTCGGATCTACCAAGCTCCAAGAGGGATCAAATCTCCTAAGATGCAATTTTTTTTTTTAATTTCCCCCTTTAAATAGGCTATATTCCACATGTTTATTTTTTAAACATGTGGAATAATAATAAATATGGTTAGGACTAGGGGAGGATTGAATTATGGTGCACCATTGTAGATCTCTAACAACCGGTTCTACTTTCCATGTTAATGACATTGAAGATAGTAGGGTCGTTGTTCCCTTTAGATTTTTTGTTCACATTTCTCAAGATACTACAACAAATCGACGTACTTCTACCTTTGTTTTGTGGGTTTATCAACGTTTTCAAGATACCACGGTCTCTGAGATTGCAAGCCTTGGTACCCCTCAGACCAACGCTGCGGCTTTTCATGAGTAGTTGCAGTCAATCTTGAAGAAATGTGGAGGTTGTGGGTTTCGAGCATGGAACCTGATTTTGCAAAAGTTTCTTCGACTTGACCACCTGTTTTCTCTTCATCAAATGATGTATTGTGGCTTCTATAAAGACTAGGACTCCTCGTGGAACGAGACTCCCCGTACATGGATTCCTTCATTGAGTCTGATTGGATAAAATGTAGATCTTGTTGTACCTCTGAGATAGTAGTAGGTCAGCTACCAATGCTAAAGCATCTAAAATAATTGTTTTGGGGTTTTTGGTTTTAATTTTGGAAGACTAATGAATGAACATAGATGTAGAATTGAAGTAATTAATCCTTTGGGTTATATTAATATCTCAGCACAGGGCTGCTATAAGACTTTACACAGTGACATAGATCAAAAATAGTGGTGAGTAGAAGACAACAAAAAATATGATTATCACAGTTTCCGGACTGTAAAACAGAACAATCATAAGTTGGAAAACCTTCTAAACTACGTTCCAAAGGTTCAAGGTAGTATACTTAAGCTTATACAAGATGCTGATGATTTACTGATTAGAGGGGATTAGCTAAACAGAAAATTCATTAATCCATTCTCTTAATAGATGATCACTTCAGGAGCTTATAGGAATAAATTGAGACACAATTATTCCTACCTAGATATCTCTATAATTCATAAGCATATGAAGAAAAGCATAATGATTGATAACTGGAAAAACTTAAAGGATAACACAAACTGTGTAAAACCAGATTCAGAATCCTCTGCTTTGTATTAAGGTTCCAGAAAGACTAAGTACATCAAGTTTCTTTAAAAGCTTCCTTCAAAGGTGACTTCCAGGTTCAAAGTAGTATAAACAGTCACAATTTAACAAGTAATGAACTATGAATCTTGAACTTTGAACCATTAACATCTTGAGAAGAGATTTATTTATACAATAATGAAACTAAGGAAATATCCTAAAACTAATTAAGATTTATTGTAGGAAAGGAAAGATCTTCATACAAGAAGATAGGGGCAGTTGTTGAACTGCTTCTTGTTGTCCCTTTTATTCAGGTTGTGCTTGCTTTGCTGCTTGATATTTCGCCCTTTACGCTGCTAGATTGTTTGAATCCTTCACGCTGGTTGACTTCTTCATTTGTTCTTTCATCTGATACTCTTTAAACTTTGTAAATCTCCTTTAACCCTGCTGAGTAACCTTTACTGTTTCTTTTTACCTTTACAGTGCATTTGAGGTTTTTACTGTGTTTTTCAACAGTAAATCACTTTAGATTTTATGTCACAGGGTAAAGTAAATTGATATGGTCTTCATATTTGTCTTCCAACTGTACGTAGGCTTTTTCTTTGTAAGCCTGGAACAGGGTCTTTACCTACAAAACACAGAAACTATTAAGAAAAACAAGGTGACAGAGACGGTCGTGAATGGCTTTTTTGAGCTTGAAAGGACATTGGAAGGAGTCCAGAGCATATCGGAAGGTCAAATGATGGTTTTAGTGGTCGCAGAGGCATATGGAAGGTTTACTGTGAAAACAGGTGAAAATAGAGCAAAATGGTCATTTTAGCATTTAAACGAGAAAAATAGTTTTCCATTTAAATTATGGCGCGATAGTGAATAGTAACTATTTTGTCATTTTGCGAAAGGCGGTTTTCATTGCACCGGTTATGAAGTGTGGGCGGTTTTGGGAAGGGTCACCCGAAATGATCTGAGCTTAATGCATAGCAAAGGAGGACAGTGAAATACCACTTTTCGGGTGGGTAATGTTCGTACATTGAGCATACCCGAAATCGTCGACGACCGTTGGATTTGAATGCCTTAGATTGGACAGTGGTGGAATGAAAGAGTAGTATGGAGGGTACGGATGATTAAATATGGTGGTAATGGTTGTATTATGGTTAAAAATCCAGCTTAAGCGGTTAAATGGAGGTTTAATGGTTAAACAAAGGTTTAAGTCAATTCTTCGTTTAAATCATAAAAAATGATTTAACAAAGAAAATCTTTGCAAAACAAGGTTTGGTGGACTTGAAATTTTATGAACTTGGGTGGATAATGATATCGGGTCTGGGTTTATATCGCATATTGCAATCGCAGTTTAGCGGGGGGAAGCCCATCGCAAGGAATGCGATAGGGGCCAGATGCGATATGGCATTAAGTTATGATATATATTGCATCGGGTTCGGGTTCCAATCACAATTAGAGATCGCAATATGAATATGGATTATAATATATATGATATCGGGTCCGGGTCCATTGTTGATCGTATATCGCAATCGGAGGAGAGTGTATTCATATGAAAGGCTTGCGATGCGATATTAAAATACATAGTTTTATTATAAAACTAAGGTTTCGGGATATTTAATAAAGAAGTTAATAATATACGGGAAAGTGGGATTTTAGGGGTTTAATACTATAGTTAGTGTTAATATGGAAAATGAGCAGAAAAAGGGTAAATATATGCGAAAAGGGGAATTATAGGCAGAAAAGGGAATTATATGAAATATGAGCAGAAAAGGAGAAATACACTAAGTAAAGTGCTTTTTAATGGTTTATTTACTTTTAATATATGCATCAATACTTAGGGAAAACATATTTTTGTGGGTTTTCTATGTAAAAAGGGATTTTACATGGGGTTTTCACTTTTCCGAGGTAAAAAGGGTTTTGACCTTAGGAAAAGGTGTTTTTTTGTGGAAAATGAATGAATATGGATGTATGAAGGTGGGAAGGGGAAATTAGTGAATATAGGGATGAATGGGGATGAATGGAAGTTAATTAATTGATTTTATAAACCTTCATTTGATTTGTGTAATTGCATCATGGAAATAGAAACATATGGTAAGACATGATAATGTACCTTTGTCCAATCAATAATCAAACTTCTGCAACCTTTCTCTACTTACCCTTTGCTTATCCTATCATTTTTTCTTCACTTAATGGGTGCATTTAAGTTAGCAAACCCTTTTCCTTTCCTTTTATTTTACAAAACAAACTATCTAAATCTACCCTTATAACCTCCAAGGGCTAAGATTAAACTGATGAGCACCTTATTATTCTCTACCTAACTACTGATCTGCCAAGATTAAACAGTTTGGTCAGATCTTTATTCTCTAACTATAACATCAAATTTAAAGCATGAAGCAGTCAAGATTAAACTATTTGACTGTCATGGGTTGTGGCATTTAAAACATGTTGCGTACAACCATTATTTTACAGAAAAAGAGTAGTGGCATTTGGACTTGCTCACTTTCAGAGTTTATTTGTTCTCTTTTATTTCTAACCTAACATTTTCTTTTTGCCTTGATTTTTTAGAGCATCTATCCTAACATTTTCTTTGATATGGACATCATCATCAAGATATATATATATTTTTAAAAGCATTTTATTCACTATTGTTATGTCCATATCCTAACTTAGCATTTTTTAAATATTCTATCTTATCAAAACCAAAAAATGCTACAACAGATTTGACTCTTCAAAATGTAGATGTGCCTCCCGTCAAGCCAGATCTAGAATTTCTCCTTCTATTAAATAAGAATTTGCTCCATGTCGTTAGGGTATTTTAGGTGCAAATCATAGTTTTTTCGGCCTAATTGAAGGACAAATCATGTTACATCAAACTGGTGGGGTTGGTATTGGTGACATGCTTCATGACCTACGATTATTCCCCTTCACTAGCCACAAGATCTATTTCTCTAAATCATATCTAGATGACCGACAAGTAGAGGGGTTCCTACAATACCCAGATCCAAATCCTAAGGAGTTTTTCCAGGTTTTCATCAAAACTCTTAGTGGGAAATCGATCATGTTAGATGTAAGGGGAATGGATCTAACGCAAGATCTGAAGCAGCATGTACAAAATGCATCAGATATCCCAACAAGAAAATCCTAATTTAATTTTGTCGTTGAATTAAATTGGGAATAAAATTGTAATTCCACATCTCATGACAGCTTCTATTATTTATCTAAGTTAATTTGACTTAGTTGGCTTAGTTAATTTGAGTTGAGGGTCTAACTTGAGTCATGTAGAGTGTCTACTACATTATAGGAGCCCTAGTTGAGTTTATTTTGAGTTGTAATTAATTAATTTAGTTTCACTGAGTTAAAGTCATTTAAACTAGTTCCAACTGTTGGAGGAACTAATTGGAAGTCTAGTAATTTGGTGCTGCCTGTAGTGGAGTGTAGTGCCACATGCAATGATCTACCAGTAAACTGATGATTCACTCATAAATAACCCATGCATGTCAGATCTGAGAGTTACTGTTGGGTCCCTATAATACTAGTGATTACCCCATTACTATTGTAGTTATACCCCTTATTTATATTGTTGTGCCCCTATTACCCCCATATTGTTATTTCTGTGCCCCATAGAATCCCTCTATTGTTATTTTTGTGGCTTTATATTATTATTGTTAGGTCGGCTGGATTATATTGTGACTCCTTAGACTCCTATATATAGAAAGGAGGTTTTGTCATTTGTATCATCCAAGAATTGTTCATTTATGTAATGTAAAGGAGGTTTCCCCCTCGAAGAGGCTGAATTCTAAGGCGTTGATCTATCTTTTCTATCTTTTCTTGAGCTGGTTTCATAACATTTGGTATCAGAGCTTTGGATTCTAGGGTTTCGCTGCTCCAAACAGGTCATCGTGGCATTTTCGCTATAACTTTTTTTCTGTGACGTTTCAGAAGTCGCAAAAAAAACCCATTTGAGAAGAAATCGCGCTGAACCTTGGGTCCGAATTTCAGAGCTTTTCGCGCGATATTTGCGGAGATATGATCTGAGGAAGTTGGTCTTTTTGCAGACTCCTGAATTACATTCAAAACAGGTGACCTGGGGAAAATCGTCATAACTTTCTCTCTGGGGATCGGATTGAAATTTCGTAAGGTACAGAAAGAGGACGGACTGTAGTTTCTTGTGTGTGTGTTTCAGATTCAAAGGTTGAAACAGTGACTCGTGGCACGTCGTACAAGTTCGCTCTACTGAACCAGTCTAAAAACAGGTCACTGTGGGAGATTTCACATAACTCTTCCTTGGAGAATCCAATTTGGCTCAGACTTGTGGCATTGGAAAGAGGACACAGAAGACTACTACAGGTAGAAATTTCAGAATTGGATGATCCGAAATTACAGAGATACATCAGATTCAATATCAGGCTTCTATAAAGTGAAAAAAGAAAATGCAAACACCTAGTAAGGAACCTGAAAGCTCTAGCATGACCCATGAAGAAGAGGAAGAAATGCTACATGATATATCAAAATTACAAGAACAAGTGCAACAAATGTCACGCTCACAAAAGCTAACAGAAGCTAAGATAAGTGGCGTGGAATCTAAGATAAATGGCGTGGAATCTAAGATAAAGGGCATGGAAGCTAAGATGGATGATTCGAAGACAGATTTGAAGAGAGACATGGCAGATTTGAAGATAGATATGAAGACAGACATGGAAGAATTGAAGAAGTTGCTACAAGAAAGGGTCACTAATGGTGAAAAGGTAGTAAAGGAAACTCATGATGAGAACAAAAGAAATGTTAATCATGATTCCATAGACGCTAATGTTGGATCGAAGAATCACCATATTCCAAAAATCGATATGAGGAAGTTTGATGGCAAGGATCCCGCCACATGGATATTACAGATGGAGCAATTCTTCGATCTCAATAATGTGCAAAACACACAAAAGGTACGTATGGCAACTGTATATTTGGAACCAAATCAGTTTGTATGGTATCAATGGCTTTGCTCTCGTAAACAATTTATCACTTGGGCAATTTTTACGGAAGAATTGATAGCACATTATGAGGATACAAAAAGCAACACTTTTTTTAGCCAATTGATAAGTCTCAAACAAAAGGGTTCAATAATGGAGCACATTGAGGAGTTCCAAAAATTGAACATAAGGGTAAAAGATATTCCAGAGGAGCATAGGATTGATGTGTTCATAGGGTCTTTAAAGGATAATATCCAACATGATGTTCGCCTTTGGGAACCTGATTCATTAGAGAAGGCATTCAGGTTAGCAAGAAAAATGGAAAGCAAAATTATGGCAACCAGGAAGCATACCACTCACAACTATAAAGACGGAAGTGTTGTTGCCCCTAGTCTTCCACAACCTATAAGGTTGACACCACAACAATTGGAAGAAAAAAGAGCAAAAGGGCTTTGTTACAGTTGTGATAGCAAATACACTAAAGGTCATAAGTGTGCTGAGAAGAAATTATTCTACATAGATTGTGAAGAGGAAGAAGAAAAGGAGCAAGAAAGGTCAAAAGAAGAAGATATACTCCAGGAACAAAGCCTAGATGAAGAACAAATAAATCCGACCATATCTTGTAATGCATTGGCGGGAATTACCACTCCTCAAACCATCAAGATAGAAGGACAAATCAAGAAGAAAAAGGTAATAGTGTTGATTGATTCAGGAAGCACCCACAATTTTATTCATTGTAGGGTAGCAAAAGAATTGAATTGCTTCCTATATCCAGCACCAGAGTGTCAAGTGATGATTGCAAATGGAGGAACAATAAATTGCTCTGGAAAGTGCCATAATATCAAGCTATCCATGGGAGAATATGTATTGACTAGCCCAATGCTTTCCATTCCAATGGGAGGTGCTGATGTTGTACTAGGAGTCCAATGGCTACAATCCTTGGGTACAATAGCTTTTAATTTTCAAGAACTTTTCATCAAATTTTCTACGGAAGGAAAGGAAGTTGAATTAAGGGGTATTGCAGGGAAACCAGGAAAGATAATCAGCTCTAATGGTATGACAAAGCTTCTAAAAAAGGAGCAAAGAGGTGTAATTGCACAATTATGTTCGCTAGATGTTTCCACATTGGAATCATCTATTTCTCCAGATCTCCAAAAAGTCTTGGACAATCATTCCAAGGTATTTGAGACTCCCAAGGGTCTCCCACCTATGCGTGATCATGATCATGCTATTCATCTGATTCCAGGAAGTGTTCCTCCAAACATCAGGCCGTACAGATATCCCTATGTCCAAAAAAGTGAAATTGAACGTATGGTTGCAGAAATGCTAGAGGCTGGTATAATTCAACCGAGTCAAAGTTCTTTCTCAGCTCCAGTAGTATTGGTGCACAAGAAGGATGGATCATGGCGCATGTGTCCGATTATAGGGAGCTCAACAAGCTCACTATTAAAGATAAGTTCCCCATTCCTGTCATTGATGAATTACTGGATGAATTGCATGGATCAATTTACTTCACCAAGTTGGATCTTCGTTCGCAATCAGAATGAAGATTGAAGACATTCCGAAAACGGCATTTAGAACTCATGAGGGTCATTATGAATTTTTGGTCATGCCTTTTGGCCTTACCAATGCACCTTCAACATTTCAAGGTTTGATGAATTCAATTTTCAAACCATTCCTTAGAAAATTTGTGTTAGTATTTTTTGATGATATACTAATCTACAGCAAGTCTTGGAAGGATCATGTTGAACATGTTGACAGGGTGCTACAACTATTGGAGGAGAAACAATTATATGCAAAAAGATCCAAATGTTTCTTTGGAGTCCAGGAGGTGGAATATTTGGGTCATATTGTATCTCATGAAGGAGTTAAGGTAGACCCTAGCAAAATTAAAGCCATTAAGGAATGGAAAATCCCCACATCCATAAAGCATCTGCGAGGATTTCTTGGGTTGACAGGGTATTATCGCAAGTTTGTTAAGAATTATGGGAGAATAGCAGCACCTCTAACAACATTATTGAAGAAAGATTCATTTTCATGGACTCCGGAAGCAACAAAGGCCTTTGAACATCTTAAAGAGGCAATGTGCCAAGCACCGGTCTTAGCTACACCGGACTTCACAAAAACCTTTATTGTGGAATGTGATGCTTCAGGAAATGGAATTGGTGCTGTTCTAATGCAAGATGAAAGACCCATTGCTTTTGAAAGTCGTCCAATCAAGGGAAAGTTTTTAAGCAAAGCTATTTATGAGAAGGAAATGTTGGCAATACTCCATGCACTTAAGAAATGGCGACCCTACCTAATGGGAAGACACTTCAAGGTAAAAACGGATCATGATAGCCTTAAATACTTTTTAGAACAAAGATTATCCTCTGAAGAGCAACAAAAGTGGGTCACAAAGATGTTGGGTTATGACTTTGAAATCATCTACAAAAAAGGGAAGCAAAATGTGGTGGCAGATGCACTCTCAAGAAAGGATGAGGATGTGGAAGCATTGTTGTGTGCCATTTCTATTATCCAACCAGATTGGATAAACGAAGCAAGGGAGGAATGGAAGAATGACGAAGAAGTGTGGGCACTTATTCGAAAGCTACAACAAGATTCCAGTACTTCTGATACATTTAGCTGGCAAAATGATTCGTTATGGTACAAAGATCGCTTATACCTCTGTAAGAATTCCCAGCTAAAACAAAAGATTCTTATGGAATTGCACACTTCTCCCTTAGGAGGGCACTCAGGATTTTTAAAAACTTACCACAGGGTTAAGAAGGAATTTTTTTGGGATGGCCTTAAATCAGATATTCAAAAGTTTGTGGCGGAATGTTTGGTTTGCCAACAAAATAAAGTTGAAACAATTAAGACACCGGGTCTATTACAACCTTTATCCATTCCAAGCCAACGTTGGGAGGAGGTTTCAATGGATTTTATCACAGGTTTACCCAAGTCTGAGGGAAAGAGTGTCATCATGGTGGTAGTTGACAGACTTACCAAGTATGCACACTTTTGTGCATTATCACATCCATTTAAAGCCAGTACAGTTTCTACTGCATTTATGGAAACAGTTCAAAAGCTACATGGAAACCCAAAGATTATTGTAAGTGACAGAGATCCCATTTTCACTGGAAATTTTTGGACAGAATTATTTTCTTGTCTTGGTACTCAGTTAGCTCATAGCTCATCTTATCATCCTCAATCTGATGGGCAAACTGAGATAGTAAACAAATGTTTGGAAGGATATCTTCGTTGCTTTGTATCTGATAAACAGACACAATGGGTCAAATGGTTGCCTCTGGCTGAATGGTGGTATAACACTTCCTTCCATACAGCAACAAAAATGACCCCATTTATGGCACTTTATGGGTATCAACCACCATCCATCACATCATATTTAAGAGAAAATTCTAAGGTTCAGGCAGTGGAACATCACATCGAACATCAACAACAAGTCCTCCAACTCTTAAAGGATAACCTCGTGTTGGCACAAAATAGAATGAAACAACAGGCAGATCAACATCGCAGTGAAAGAAGTTTTGATGTAGGTGATTGGGTATTCCTACGGCTACAACCATATAAGCAAATGTCCCTAAAGCAAGCTAAGAAGGATAATAAATTATCACCAAAGTATTATGGTCCGTACAAGGTGTTGCAAAAGATTGGTACTATGGCATACAAATTGGAGCTTCCTGCAGCTTCTCAATTGCACCGAGTTTTCCATGTTTCATGTTTAAAGAAGGTTATAGGTGACAAGCTCCCAATTCAAACAATATTGCCAGAACTTGACGAGGAAGGAAAAATTATATTGGAACCAGAAGCAGTCACAGAAACAAGAACTCGACAGCTACGAAATCGATCAATTTCAGAGTATCTTATCAAGTGGAAGAACTTCTTTTTTTTTTCCGAGAAAAAGAGAATTTTTATTAAGAGAATAAAAAGTTACATTGCATATGCCGAGCATTTATGATAGAGCTGCTTGCCAAACCAAGCAATCAAAAAACTATAAACTCCTTTCTGCCCTTTTGAACGCAGAAAACTGAGCAAGTTTTAACTGAGGAAAACAGCTGAGGCAAAACAGCCATGTCCAAACACCATGCCTCGTCTGAGAGAGGCAGATCATAAGCAATAAACAGCATACTAAACAAGCCTTTGGGTCTCCTCAACAGAGAGGAAAACAACCCACAAAAAAATATATAATAATATGTATCAGAGTTTTAGAGAAAGAGATGTCTGAGAGAGAAAGTCTAAACAGGTATATATGAGTTAAAAACAGAAAAACAAAAATAGTAACTGAAGAGTTATATATATGGCGGCACATCTGATGAAATGGACTGTCCTTGACAGTCTTCAACTATTTTCCACCCTCCCAAAGCTTGCTGCAGACCTTCCTTAGAAAGCTTGTCCGCGGCATCGTTGTTGTCCCTGTAGATATGGCATATGGAGAAAGTGTTAAAAGATGACTTTAGGACCTGAAGTTCTTCCAGCATGGGTTTCAAAATTTGATTTTTGCATGTGCTTTTTCCGTTGACCCAATTTACCACATTGAGGGAATCTCCAAAGATCTGAATAGTGAAGGTGTTTCTATGAATAAGCCAACAAAGGAGCAGTCTCAGAGCTGATAATTCGGCAAAATTATTTGATCCTGAGCCCAATCCCACTGAAGCTTTAAGGGAGTGTTGAGCATTTAGGTGAATGACAATTCCTGCGCCAGCTATGTTATTTTGGGATGCACCGTCAAAAAACGCCCAAGGGATGCCATCTTTGATTTGAACTGTCTTGATTGTATTTTGTGGTCTTTTTTCTTCAGGTTCGGGGATGGAAGAGTAAATGGAGACCACTTGGATGGCTGTGACAGAAGGCTGGGTTTCTTTGTCTTGAAAAATAGCTCTGTTTCTGGCAAGCCAGACACCCCAGCAAATGATGGGCGGAAGATTCCTCAGATTCCCCTCCGGGTACTGCTGCCACCAATTTGACCAAGCCTCGTCCAGATTTCCATTTCCCCACTGAAATTTTTTTTTTCAGCAGCTTCTCAGCCTCCCTCCAGATTTTTGCAGTCTCCGAGCAGTGAAGGAACAGATGATTTATTGAATCCTCTTCCTCTTTACAAAGGGAGCACCTCCCAGGGCCATACATGAATCTAGCCTGAAGGATGTCCCATGTGGGAACCTTCCTTTTAAGGAGACACCAGAGAAAGAGTCGAGCCTTAGCAGGGCATTTGAGCTTCCAGATTTGTTTTGACCACCACTCGGGATTTTCCCACCCTTTCCTGGATTGTATGAACTTATAACCTTCTTTGGGGGAGTAATCGCCAGTTTCTCCATGGGCCCAGATCAGGCTATCCGGGTTGTCTGTAATTCTTACATTTGAGCGAACAAGTTCTTGGGTGAAAGAAGACCATTCGTTCCACCACCTCTGATCCAGCTGAAGATCTCCTCCATCTTTCCAAGCCTGACTCCAGATGCTCGAATGACCCACCTTTTCCACCTGATCAAGAGTTAATATATTTTTGACTTCTAAGTGCCTGATTAGTTCAGGTGAAAGGGCATAGTTTTCATTGCAGCCGATCCATGGATCTTTCCCAATCTTCAGATTTCTACCGTTTCCAACCTTCCATGCCAATCCTTGTTCAATTACCTTGAACGAATCCACAGTTGCCTTCCATATCACTGATGCATTCTATTTGTTCTTAACTGGGTTCCTTATCCATTCCTCCAGAGGGACCGGGTCTATATATTTCCTTCTGATCACTTTGGTCCATAAATTTTCCATCTTTATCAGCCTCCATCCCGATTTTGCTGCCAGAGAAAGACTGAAGTCTGGAAGATTTTTAATCCCCCAACCACCCCAGTCTTTGGACCTTGCCACCTTGTCCCAGCCCACCCATGGAAGTACTGGGTTTTCCTTGGCACCATCCCAAAGAAATCTGTTGCATAGCCTTCTGATCTTTTCCATGATGCCCTTGGGGACCCACGTAAGAGCAACCCAGTAGACTGGAATGGCCAAAAGCGCTGATTTTATTAGAGTCAATCTGCCCGCTCTTGAGAGCCATTTAAAACTCCAATGGGAGATCCTGGATTCAATTTTTGCAATCAGCCAGTTCCAGTCCTCCTTCTTATAAGCATTTGGTTTTAGCCAGAAACCTAGGTACTTGAAAGGAATTTCCAAGGTACTGGGCTGGAAAGGTAAAACTGATTGTAGCCTTACCCTCTCCTGAACTGCTAAACCTGTCATAATCAGCTGGGATTTCCTTTGATTTATCTGCATGCCAGTGGCTTTCAGAAACAGATCTAAGATACATTTTAATTCTTTCATTTCAGAGAGCTCAGAATTTGTGAAGATTAAAATATCATCAACAAAAAGGAGGTGAGATATAAATAAATTTGTGGCTACCTCAATACCTTTTACCTTCCCCTCTCTTCTGGCTTTGTGAATCAGCTGGCTGAGACCCTCCGCAACTAGAAGAAAGAGCAGAGGAGACAGAGGGCACCCCTGCCTCAGACCCCTTTGACCTTTGAAAAAAGGGGTGGTCGCTCCATTGATGAGAATTGCATAGCTTACATTCGAAATACATCCCATTATCCAACTGATGAAAGCCGGTTTAAACCCAAGGTGAGTTAGAAGCATCCTGAGATATAACCAATTTATCCTGTCATATGCCTTGGACAAATCAATTTTGATAACAGCACCCTTCTTATTCTTTTGCCTCACACTATGCATGACCTCCTGAGCGACTCCTATTGCTTCATGAATTTGTCTTCCCGATAAAAACCCAAATTGTTCCATAGATATATGTCGAGACAGAATTGGTTTGATTCTGTTTGCTATCACTTTTGCTATGATTTTGTAAATACTATTGCATAGCGATATTGGTCTGAAGTCTTCAAAGCTTTCCGGGACATCCTTCTTTGGAATAAGGGCTATAAACCTAGCATTAAAGGGACTATAGACTTCCCCTTTTTTCCTGGCCTCCTCCACTACTTCTGTGATTTCTGCTCCTATTAGTTCAAAAAAGTGAAGAAAAAGCTCTATGGACCATCCATCTGGTCCAGGGCTTTTCTCTTTTGCCATGGATTTTATTGTAGCTTCCACTTCCTCCTTTGTAACCTCACAATTTAGGTCCTCCACTTCGTCCTCTTCCAAAAATCTCGGGAAACATTGAGCTGTCCTTATTACCTCCGCAACAGTAGTCTCTCCCGGATCTGCGAAGAGCTTTTGGAAGTGACTTTGACCTAAAATTGACAGAGATTGAAAAGTCTGCACTTCCCTTCCTTCTTCATTTTTTAGAGCCCATATTGTATTTGCCGATTTCCTCCCTTTGGCATAATTGTGGAAAAATCTGGTATTTTCATCTCCGGCTTTGAGCCAGATTGCCCTACTCTTTAATCGCCATTCTTCTTCTTTGTCCAGTAGAATTTTAGACTTGAGTTTCTCAAGATGGAGGATTTTTTCCTTTGAGGCCTGCGACAGATAACCATCCTCCTCTATGCTTTCCAGCTTTTTAAGATCCTCACTTATCTTTGAGAATTCCGCATTCTGTGCCTCCTTTCTAGCCTTTGCCCAGCTTATGGTGGCTTTCTTTAATCTTTTAAGGTTTTCCATAAATAAGTAGCCTCTATCCTCTGGAGCATTGACTTCCGGGTGCTTCCATGTTTGTTTGAAAAGATTTGAAAAGGACTCCTCTTGTAGCCATGTAGAGTTAAATTTGAAAGGAGCAGGGGGCTTAGGAGGGGGGGAGGTGAATTCTAAATAGATAGGGAAGTGATCAGAGAGCCCTCCTTCTTCAATCCATTGCCTGAACATAGGGATCCTGACTGCCAGCTCCTCATGTATAAAAAAACGATCTAGCCTTTTTGCCACCCTAGCCTCCCCAGTTCGCCTATTCCTCCAGGTAGGCTTTAGTTTGAGTAAGTTTATGTCTAGGAGGTTATTGTCAGAGAACAGATTTAGGAAAAAGTATGACAAGGGGTCTTCCCTGGCTGAAGGACCCCATGCCTCTACTCTACCAATCGAGAAATTTAAATCCCCTCCTAACACCAAATTTTTGTCCTTCAAGAAAGAATTTGCCATCAGCTTATTCCAGAAAGATACCCTGTCCTGGCAGGGGCCGTACACATTACAAATGGAAAGGGGGAAGGCGATTTCTGTGGACTGAACTTCCATTCCCATTGCCTGTTTCATCCCCCACAGATTGTTGACCTTTATCCTCCCTTCCTTATAACCAATTGCCAACCCACCAGAGTGACCTTCTGAATCTATTGCAATAAATTTCCACCCAGGCATCAAAGCATTTAAGGCTGATTCCACCTCGACTCCACTTCCAAGAGTCTCTTGGAGAAAGAGGATGTCAGTTTTAGAGTTTAGAAACATCTCTTGCAAAACTAGTTTTTTGGGTTTACTGGCTAAACCCCTACAGTTCCATGATGATATGATCATTTGATAACCTCTTCTGGGGGATGCGCTGCTCTAAGTGCCCCTGGGATAGACTGCTGTTTTCCATCTGCTACCTCAAACTTTGCTTTAATCTGAGCTGAAGTGAGATTGGATTTCCTACCTCTTTTCTTCCTAGATTGGCTTTGGGAGGGGAGTGGCCCTATTCCTCCTACTGAGACGCAGGAGATAGCCTTATGATCGAGGGAACGAAGATTGTAAGGGCATGAAGGGAGGAGAGCCGAGGGCCCGGGATCATGAGAAACACCTTCACTGTTCAGATCTAGGGAGGGAAGGGCGGCCGAGATATCCTCTATGCCGGGATTCACATTAATTTCTTCATGAATTAAAATACTATTCTCTTTTAATGAAAAAGAAAATTTGTTCAAAGGGGAATGCTCCATACAGACATCCATGGATTCAGCATTAATAACTAGAGGAATGGATGAATCAGAGCACATACCCATTATTCCTTCGGATGGTTGAGACGGCCTTCCAGGTTGATGTTCCTTTGCTGAGATTTCTCCCAGGGCTGGTTCCTTGTCCGCTGAGGTGACCCGGTTTTCCTTATGGGCATAGACCGGCGACTGCACTTTCATTTGAATCTCTGTCTCCATATCGGCAGCATTCAGATCAGATGGGAGATTCTGGGCCAATGTCTCCTTGTCGGCATTATTCAGTTCAGATGTGGGATTCTGACCTTGGAAATGATGAATAGGACTATATACATTCTCCCACTGGACCGACGCCTTTTGAAATCTCCGCCTTCTCCTTCCAAGAGGGCATTCCTTCGCGAGATGCCCGTACTCGTGACACCTATGACACCTGAAGGGCAGGTATTCGTAGTCCAGCATCTGCTCGAAAACCATATCCTTGTATTGCAGATTTATCTTTTTTGCTAGACCTTTACCAGGATTCAAACTGACAAGTATGCGAGCCATGGCTTGGTTTCGAGTTTGTTTAAAGGTCATGTCAGCTTCCAAAAAGGTTCCCAGTCTATCCCCGATAGCCTTAAACACTGCTTCCGTCCATAAAAAATGGGGCAAGTGAGGAGCCCTGACCCATACAGGATACACATCTATTTTCTCGCGGCCTGCATCAAACATCGGTGTCCATTTCTTCAAAAGGATTGGAATGTTCCCAATCACCCAATTCCTTGCAATTACCCAATCTGCCGCTTCTTTGCTTTCGAATCTGAACAAGAACCAACCTTTTTCCAGGGTAGAGGCTACAAAGGCCCTCTCTTCTCCTACCATCTAGTTCTTTTCTCCCCATTCTTGCAAGAATCTAGAAGAAAATTTCTTCCCTCTCGCCCTGCCCACCACTGTGCAGTCGGCCACCTCCAGAGATTCTTCTATGCTCACCTCCATCCCCAAGACCAAATTCCCTTCCAGCTCCTGCTCGCCGATGGGTCTTTTTTTCTTCCTCTTCTCACCTCTTTTCCTCCCTCCAATATCCTCCTCCCGCTCCTCTCTGTTTACATCGACTCTTTCTGAATCCGGGTTTGAAGGAGTAAACCCTAACTCAGGTCTACGAGGAAAAGGGAATTCCTCAGTCTCCCGAAAAGAAAAATCAGTTGGGGTATGGTTTACCTGAAAACCCGGACCCTCCGCTTGAGTTTCCGCTTGTGGATCTGGGGAAACTTCTATCTCTTTGCCCGGCCTGCCTCCATCGCCTTTTGAGGCGCCCTGTTCCTTCCCGATGGATGCCCTAGTTATGGCGGAAGCCCTTCCGGCCTTTTTCTCACCCGACCGCTCTGCACTTGAAATGAAGTTTACAATATCTTCCAAGCCCCCGGAAAGGACTGGCTCTTCAATGGGAAAACTTCCTTTGCTGCCATGGCTCGAGGGACGGAAGCTTGCATGTAGGGTTCCTTCTCCTGGGGTTGTTGAAAGTTGTGCGCCAAAGAAATCTGGGTGAGTAAACTCATTCTCTTCACAACTTTGGGTCAGTTGTATGAAGGATTGATGGATTCTGAGCGTTTCTGGCGAAATTGCTCCAGATCTGCAAGAACTGATGTCTCCAAAGTACCTTTCTATGTTTTTAACTGACGGGTCTTTGCCCCAAACTGACATTATATCTTCCAAGACCGGGTCCAGATCCACGAGCTCGGTGGATTTTACCATGGTTACAAACACGGATAACAGGGTAGAAAACAAAAACAGGTTTACCACCAGCGCTGAGGTCAATGATTATTTTACTCTTTTTTCCAGCTGTCGCCCAAAAAAAAAAAAAAGCTTACCTCCAGATGCCCGTTCCTCCTTCACTGGTTGCTCAGCACCCCTGTTCAAACTTACTCCCTTCCTTCGGTCTACGCGCCCTATGGTAACCCTAGCTTGATCAATCGAGTCCAGGTTCCATGCAGACCCGCGTTCGAAACCTCCGCCTTCCCATCATCGCTCTCCCAGCCGTTGCCCCAGGGTTGAATCTGTAGGCACCAAGTGGAAGAACTTATCCGCTGAAGATTCCACATGGGAGGATGAGAATTTTATGCAGAAGTATCCAGAACTACTCAAGCGTTGAGGACAACACTTTTTTGAAGGAGAGGGGCATGTTGGGTCCCTATAATACTAGTGATTACCCCATTACTATTGTAGTTATACCCCTTATTTATATTGTTGTGCCCCTATTACCCCCATATTGTTATTTCTATGCCCCATAGAATCCCTCTATTGTTATTTTTGTGGCTTTATATTATTATTGTTAGGTCGGCTGGATTATATTGTGACTCCCTAGACTCCTATATATAGAAAGGAGGTTTTGTCATTTGTATCATCCAAGAATTGTTCATTTATGTAATGTAAAGGAGGTTGCCCCCTCGAAGAGGCTGAATTCTAAGGCGTTGATCTATCTTTTCTATCTTTTCTTGAGCTGGTTTCATAACAATTACCCAGTTGAGATTGGAGTTCAAGGATAATGTACTATTAGTTGTATGATCATTCGAATTGTATAAGTGGTGCATGAAACCAGAGGAAGACCTATGAGGATTGCGCAATTCATATTGAGGAATTTCCCTAGTTAAGAGGGGGCTAATTCCCAAGGAAACAACACAAGGAAATAGGGACTTGGGCAAGCAAAAAATTTGTTAAGTATTGTCTTGGGCTTGTCTAGGAAGTTGTGAGACAGATAGAGATAGTGCAGAGGTTGATCAGGCTTTAGCAAAGCATTGTAATCTTCTCATATTTTATGATTAATGCAATATACAAATAGCAGGGGTTTTTAGCTATGGTTTTCCCCATGAAATCATTTTGTAATGTGTTGATTGAATTCTTTCTCTTATATGCTTTGTGAATTCTCGATCGATTAATTGTTTCCATTGACGAGTAGAGTAGATTCAAGTATTTTGTTTTAGAAAATTACATAAGCAGTTTGAATCTACAAGGAATTCTACATGGTATCAAAGCAAAAGTCACTCTAGAAGAGGAGAATACGAGTTTGTCTTTTGCAGATGAAATTGAATTTATAGTATCATACTTTCAAGCTAGAAGGATGTCATTCTAAAGATTGAGACTTGAATATTCCCTTGAGGGTATTTCGAACCATATTACTTGGAAGGACAGGATGGAGACAGTGTTGGAAGACAACAAGCTTAAGGAATTCATGTAGAAATTCTCACTTAGATCACCTGATAATGCAATGTAACTAAAGAAAAATACTTGATCTACTTCTACAAACAAACTTGCGAAAGCTTAATCGATTTTGAGCAAGATCAAATAGAACACATATAACAAAGAAGAAGATTCAATCACACATGAAACACAGAAGAATACTCTGGGGAAAGCCTCAGCTAAAAACCTCGCTATCTGTATTATCATACAAGTGGAAATATCTCATAATCACACAAAGATTTAGCTCACAAGCTATCCAGCTCTCAGTACAATCCCTCATTGATGCTCATAGACAGAATAGACAACACATATGCCTTCCTTCAGTCCTCCAAGCCTCCTATTTCCTTGCGTAGTTTCTCCTGGGTCCTCTAGCTGCAACCTGTATGATTCTCACCTCACACACAACATTGACCTCTGAAATAACTGTGCAATCCTGAAGGAGATAATTCCTTCTACATGGATGAGTTTCCTATATAGGAAAATTCCTCCAACTGATAGTACATTGTACCTTCCTTTAATCTCAACTGGGTCTTTCTCTAAACTGACATGCATGAGTTATTTATGAGAGAATATTCAGTTATCTGGAGAACTCAGTTGCATGCATGTATGCATTAACTAACTGAACTCACAATTAGTTTCTCCAATTGTTTGGAACTAATTTAACTGGCCTTAACTCAGTTAACTGAGCTAACCAATTACAACTCAAATACAACTCATCCTTATCTCCTTAATTAAGGGATAAATTCCACAATCAAAGGGATAACTATTGCATGTCTTCACAAAGACTTCATGTTTGATTCTCTCCAACTAATTAACTCAAGATGAATTAATTGATTATTTTTCAAATAGCTAGTGAGACTAAATTCAAATTTTAATTCAGGGACTAATTAAGATTGGAATCTATCCTGAAATGCTATTTTTAGAAATTCTATTTTTTGCTATTTCCAACAAAGATGGAGTATATCCTAAAATTCTATTTATAGCAATGCTATTTTTAGCATTTCTATTTTTAGAATTTCTTGTTGCTATTTTCAACACTCTCTCTCAACAAGAAAAGCATTCAACTCGAACCCGATCCTGAACCTTTGGAATGTTCTGCATGCAACACTTCTCTCAAGTGTTGTTGCTCCAGCAACTCTGAAACAAAAAAATATCCAACCTGAACCATAATGATGCCTCTATCATCAAAGTCTCTTACTCTTATTGCCTCTGTCGACTGAAAACTCTACACCCCTGTGCCCTTCAGTATCTGACTGCTCTAGCCTCTATCACTTTGATCTCTGACTACATCAATCACACTGATTCCTCCTGCTGCATCCGTGCTATTGCTGGTCTTATCTCCCAGCACTGCATTCACACTGCACCTCCTCTCATCATGTTGCATCGTGCTTCCAACTGCTGCACTGCAACTCAGTTACTGAGAAGTAAGTAACTGATCTCCCAACTGACCTCCCTGTTGGGCTAGAAACACCCTCTGATGCTGAAGCTCCCTTTGCCGCTGATAAGTGCTCCTTCTCTGACCTCTGCGCTGCTGCAACAACTCCCTGCATCTTGCATCATTGCATACCTCTCTATGCCATCCTGCACTGGTGCAACACTCCTGTGCCTCTCGCATTGTTGTAGCCTACTAGCTCTGCATTATCCTGGGACTCCTACATTGTAGCTCTCTCTGCCCTCCATCCGCATCCGTCTCTACCAACTCAGCCAGTCCTGCTACTCCTCATCGGGGCTCCCGTAGCAAGGTCTAATCAAAGAGGTTGGGTACCTCAAGGATCCTGCCCCTGTTTCAGCCTTCTTGGGACTATCACTTCACATATCCCTACCTCCCACCTAGAGGTATGGGTGCAGGTGATCCCTCTGCCCACTTGGCTCAAAATTCCCCCCTACTGGAGGTCTTTGCATGAGTGGATGCCTCCACTCGGTCTCCTCTCGGCTTCTCCAGTTATGGCTACTCCACAACCTCCTGAAGCTGCTTCGCCAATTGTGGTTCCTCCACAATTGTCAGAGACTTCTTCTAGCGCTGCATGTTGAGGGGTAATGTACTCTCCCTCTTAACCACCAAGTTTCTAATAGTTGCCTTTGCATGCATCTTGAACCTTAAGAGCATAGACGTTCTTGACTAGTGAACTGATCTGCTACACTTGTCTAGTGGTGATGTGTCTAAGGAAAACCTTTCCCTTACTGAAGACTACATCATAGCCTTTGTCCTCCAACATCGCAATCGATACCAAGTTCTTCTTTAGTCCTAGCACATACTTCACATCTGTCAAGGTGATGCGAGCTCCATGCTCCTTCTGAAAAGCAACCTTGCCCACTCCTGAAACACTATACTTTTCATCATTACCCATGTCTATGATTATCTGGAGGTCTTTCTCCTCCAAGGTACTGAACAAACTCTTATTGCCGATCATGTGGAATGAGGCTCCACTGTCAAGAAACCAACCACAACTCATCATCGATGAAACCATGCATGTGATGAGGGTAAAATCCAATTTGAACTAAGAGGTAAATGCCTCACCTTCAGATCCTTCTAAGGATCCCTTCTTGGATTTATTCAATGGACAATTAGTTGCATAATGGCCCACCTCATGACAACTAATGCATCACACTTTAGATTTGTCAATCTTCTTCCCTCCATGAGAAGAACTCGATTTGGGACGAGAATCCTTCTCCTTCCCTTTCCTTTCCTTACTCGCTAAGGTGAAATTTTTGTTCATCCTCCTTGGATGAAGAACCATCTCTGGTGCTCCTCCTGATCTCCTCCTGCATTAGATCCGACAACAGTCATTCCCAATCTGGCAGTTTCTCTCTTCCATTCACTGAGTCCTGGTAGCTATGCCAGCTCTTATGAAAACCCAGGGGAGCAAAACTCACCATATTATCATCGGTTGTCATGATTCCTACACTTCCAAGCTCATCTCTACAGGTGGTGAGCTTGTTCAGATATGTAGAGATTGTGTTGCCCTTTTCACACTTGATTTTCTGAAGCTTGTCCTTTTGGTTGTTGTTGTTCTGATATAGATCCTTAAATGTCTTCCACATTGAAAACGAAGTCTCCTTCCCATGGAGACTCGAGACAATATGGTCTCAAACACCCTCCAGAAGAATCATCCTCGCTCTCGCCACACATTTCTTCCATTCCGCCAAATCTTGGGCATTAGTTGCTGCTGGCTTGTGGACTTCTTGATCAATGAAGTCCTTCAAACCATTGTCCTCTAATACCGCTTTCATGTGATCCTTCCATGCTATGTAATTTGAGCTGCCATCTAGGGCATACTCGAGTCTCAAGCCATTGAACACCATTGGTGAACTTTGAGATGTGATAAGAAATCGATTTTGTACCTACAATCAAGAACTTTAAACTTCAAAATTCTCCCTTCTTTGTATACTGATCTTCGCTTTGATCACCTTTGCTCTGATACCATGTAGAAATTCTCACTGTAGATCACCTGATAATGCAATGTAACTAAAGCAAAATACTTGATCTACTTCTACAAACAAACTTGTAGAAGCTTAATCGATTTTGAGCAAGATCAAATATAACACATATAATTGAGGAGAAGATTCAATCACACATGAAACACAGAAGAATACTCTGTGGAAAACCTCAGCTAAAAACCCCATGATCTGTATTACCATACAAGTGGAAATATCTCAGGATTACACAAAGCTTTAGCTCACAAGCTATCCAGCTCTCAGTACAATCCCTCACTGTTGCTCATAGACAGAATAGACAACACATATGCCTTCCTTCAGTCCTCCAAGCCTACTATTTCCTTGTGCAGTTTCTCATGGTTCCTCCAGCTGCAACCTGTGTGATTCTCACCTCACACACAACATTGACCTCTGAAATAACTACGCAATCTTGAAGGAGATAATTCCTTCTATATGGATGAGTTTCGTATATAGGAAAATTCCTCCAACTGATAGTACATTGTCCCTTATTTTAATCTCAACTGGGTCTTTCTTTGAACTGACATGCATGAGTTATTTATGAGAGAATATTTAGTTATCTGGAGAACACTAGTTGCATGCATGCATGCATGAACTGACTAAACTCACAATTAGTTCCTCCAATTGTTTGGAACTAATTTAATTGGACTTAACTCAGTTAACTGAGCTAACTAATTACAACTCAAATACAACTCATCCTTATCTCCTTAATTAAGGGATAACTTCCTCAATCAAAGGGATAATTGTTTCATGTCTTCACAAAGACTTCATGTTTGATTTTCTCCAACTAATTAACTCAAGATGAATTAATTAATTATTTTTCAACTAGCTAGTGAGACTAAATTCGAATTTTAATTCAGGGACTAATTAAAATTGGAATCTATCCTGAAATGTTATTTTTAGCATTTCTATATTTTTCTATTTCCAATAGAGTTGGAGGATATCTTGAAATGCTATTTATAGCAATGTTATTTTTAGAATTTCTATTTTCGCATTTCTTGTTTCTATTTTCAACAATTCATAGAAAAAGATATTCCTAAGCCTCTAACAGCTGATCCTCAAGATATGGCAAAGTGGAGAAAATGTGTTGCAAAGGCGAGAAGGATTATCCTAGAAGGAGTTTGAGATCATATTATCTCGAACCTCCATGGTAAGGAGACTCCATATGCAATGTGGAAGGCCTTAACAAACATGTTTCAAAACAATAGTGACCACAGGAAGCTGACACTAAAGGACAAGGTCAAAAAAATCAAGATGGAGAAGGGAGATGAAATACCAAAGTACTTGACCAAGTTCACCCAATGTTGGGATGAGCTTGGAAGTATCGATGTTATAGTTGCTGAAGATGATCCTGTCATCCTAGCACTTCTAGGCCTTCCCAAGAGCTAGCACAACCAACAGGAATCAGTAAATGTGAGGGAGAAGCTACCAGGGTGGGTGATCCAAAATGGATCCTAAAAACCTCTAAGTCTTCATATACTTAAACACTATCGCAAACGATAAACCTTTAAGAATGGTGGAAAACACTATCAGATAGGAAAAACATGAAGAAATGGTGAAAACAGAGTCTATCGGAGGCTTAAGCAACATCGCACAGGAGCCGTCGGATCTGGCCGATCAACGGTCCAGATCTAATCGGCATATCGCAATCAGAGGTGACCAACAGAGTACATCGGAGGCATCCCTATGGAAATCGCGATAGCGATCAGCATGATTTAATGAGGACCGTTGATCAAGCGTGTAGATCAATGGCCCAGATTACATCGCAATATCGCATCGCTAAAACACAAGGGAAGACTTACCGGGGGCCCGAAGACCATGCGATATGCGATTGCGATATATCGCATTGCAATATCGCATCGCAGCGATACAAAGGACCGAACCCGACAGGTTTTATGGATGTGAATGTATATATATATATATATATATATATATATATAGATTGAGTTCCAGTAAAAAGGGCTTTTCTATGTATTTTCGCATTTTTGTTAAATAAACAAAATACAAAGGAAATGGGCCTAGAGCGATAAAACGGACCTGAAAGGATTATACAGGCAGTTTTATCTTATTTGAGTTCCATAATGAGTGGGATTTCGGGCGGGCCTCAGGCGGTAAGTGGTATTGGATGGGCTCTGCCCGATCTCATCCACTGGCTGACACGTGAATTGGCGTTAGAGAGAGAAAACCGCCTTTTCGGGCAGGTAATCTCTGTATGCATAAGCCACTCGAAATGAATATTAACCGTTGGACCAAGATCACACAGATCAACGATGGGCTTGCGGTAGCGACCCAAAGGTGGACCCGATAGGATTATAAGGCAGAATTAATATTATTTGAAGTCCGATAAGAGGCATTTAGGCGGATTTTTCAACGTTTTCTGTGTATTTCTCTGTGTAGACAGAGAAACGATATTTTTGGGATTTCAACGTGCTAGTGGTCCTTTCCATTGCAAAACAGGTGGCCACCATACCTGAAGGCGTTTCACAATGATTGTTTAATGCTCAGAGGGGATTTGAACGGACAGAGGCCGAGAGCCAGAGAGCCGAAAGGGAAAATGAACAGACAAGCGCCGATAGGCTTAAAAGCCACTCAGTGTTAGAGACAAAAGCAGGCAGTGCTGAGACAAAGAGAAAACAGAGACAGAGAATGAGAGGGAGAGTCTGTGTACTCAGAAATACTTGAGGGATTCAAGCAAAACCCTGTTGTTTGTTCTTGTTGTGTTGAGACTCAATTTGAGCTCACATTTGTAAAAATTCTGCTCTTGAAGACATAATAGAGAGGTCACCACTAAAAGCTGGACCAGGAGACGTAGCCCAAGAGTTTTGGGTGAACTCCTTGATTATTTGTTGTGTTATGTGTGTGTGTTTGTTATGTTTCTCTAACTGCTCATTGTTTATATTATTCGCAATCTTTTCAATCCATTGCACTAAGTAATATAGGCAAATCCTGCACATGAGTCTGTAATACCTTAATATTAAGATCTCATTTTTAGATCAAGTGGTATCAGAGCTTTTGGTTTTTGGTTTTGTTAAGGTTAGACAAGCTTGCGCTGGATTTTGAATGCTAACTAGGTCAAAGCTCAAACTAGGAGAAGGAGAACTTGTTGAGGCTAATCTAGAGATTGGAAGAGTCTATCCTCAAAGAAGAATGGTAGAAGAAACTCCATTGGAATCATAATCTCAGTTCACGGACAGTTTTATGGCCATGCGAGCCATGGTGGAAGAGATGTATCAAGAATTCAAAAAGGGTCTAGGTGAAAGCACTTCAATACCCAAACAAGATGAAGGAGTAGAGGAACCTTCTCTAGATGCCCCTCCAGAGGGAAAAGGGAAAGGGGAAAAGCCTCCTCCACCATCTCCTCCACCATCACCTCCATTATCCTCATTTCCTAGCCCTAAAAAGAAAAAGAAGAAAACATGTTTGATTAAATTAGATGTGAAATTTGATTTGCCAATCTATGATGGAGAATTAAATTCAGAAAAAATAGATAACTAGATTAGACAAATTGATGTATATTGCAGGGTGCAGAACATTGATTCAGAAAGGAGAAAGATTCAGCTAGCTAGCCTTTGCCTTGGAGGAATTGCATTAGTGTGGTGGGAAGGCAAGACACAAGCTGATCTGAAGAGACATGGTAAAATTCTTTCGACCTGGAATGGATTTGTTTCTGCCATCAAAAAACAATTCTATCCTCTAGCTTATATGTAGCAAGCAATGATGAGTTGGCAAACTCTTCGCCAATTAAAGGGCCAAAGTGTACAAAGTTATACCCAGGAATTTAGAAAAAGAGCTTAAACTCTAGGCATATCTATAGACTCACCTAAAACTTTGTTGAAGTATATAGGTGGTATGCATAGCTATTTGAAGCACACCATTCTCATGTTTAATCCCACTAGCTTAGATGATGTATCAGTTTAGGCTACACATCTAGAATCTTGAGGCAAGAATGTGAGAACAGAGATTGGGGGATCAACAAGGAAAAGAAGAAGCTGAAATGGAAGGAGAGGAAGACAAACACTGTACAGAAGGACAAACCTTCATGCACTCACTGCAAGAAGGATGGACACGATGATGAACACTGTTGGTCTTTGCATCCAGAATTGAAACCTAACAAGTTTGGTGGTAAGAAGAAGAAGATTGTTGCTACTATTCAAAAAGACTTGGGGTCAGACTCAGGTGATGAAACAACAGTCGCAGCCACAGGTATAAAAGGTAAAAATTCTGAAGCATCTACAAGTAATTATGCACAATCTATTGATAATGAAGATAATGAGAGGAAAAGACGTGAGCTTTTTAATATTAGAGTTATTTCCAAGCACCAAAAGATTGATACTTTATTTGATAGTGGATCACAAGTAAACTTGATTTCTGAAACAATTGTAAAGAATTTTGGCTTATTAACAACACCTCACAAGAAGCCATATCCATTAGGTTGGGTATGTGATAAAGCAAAGCTACAAGTGACAAGACAATGTAAACTTAGGTTTGCTATTGGGTCAACATTTGTAGATGAGGTTGAGTTAGATATAGTTCCCTTGGATATATGTGGTATTGTTTTAGGAAGTCCTTACTTGTATGATAGAAAAGCCATTTTCTATAGAGCTGAAAATAAGTATCAACTCACTAAAGATGGAATAGAATATATTGTAAGAGATAATAAACTTGAAAATAACTATTCTCTCATAAACTCACAACAGATGAAAATAATTGTAAATTCATGCAAGCAATTTTTACTAATGATTGTAAAGGAAAAGAACCCTGATAAAACCAATGTATTTGAAGGTTGTGATGCTAAACAGAAAGCTGATTTAGTTAAAGTTATTTTAGAATATGATATCCTATTTCAAGAACCTAAAGGTCTGCCACCCAAAATGGAAATAGTACATGATATTCATTTGCAGCAAGATGCTCCATTACCTAACATCGGAATGTACAGGTTATCCGCTTTAGAGAATGCAGAGATCGAGAAGCAGGTATAGGAGCTACTCGATAAAGGGTTCATAAGGCCAAGCACATCACCTTGTGGATCTCCAATCATACTGGTGAGAAATAAAGATGGTTCGTGAAGGATGTGCATTGATTATAGAGCACTGAATAAAATAACAATCAAGAATTGTTATCCTCTTCCTCGCATTGATGATCTATTAAATCAGTTGAAAGAAGCAGTTTACTTTTCCAAGTTAGACTTGTGTAGTGGCTATCATCAGGTTAGAGTTGCAGAACAAGATGCATGGAAGACTGCTTTCAAGAGAAAGCAAGGGCTATATGAATGGTTGGTTATGCCTTTTGGCTTAACTAATGCTCCTGCCACTTTCATGAGAGTTATGAATGAAGTACTTAAACCTTTTATTGATGATTTTGTAATTTTATATTTAGATGACATTCTTGTTTTCAGTAAAACATGGGAAGAACATTTGAAGCATGTAAAGCAGACTTTAGATGTTTTGACAAAAGAAAATCTCTATGTGAAGTTATCAAAATGTGAATTTGGCAAACAATCTTTAAATTATTTGGGTCATATTGTAGGGGGTGGTGAATTGAAGATAGATCCCTCTAAGGTTGAAGTCATTGTGAATTGGCCTAAACCCAAATCTGCTATAGAAGTTAGGAGTTTCCTAGGAGCAGCACAATATTAGAGAAAGTTTATTGCTAACTTTTCCTTGATTGCAGCTCCATTACATTCTTTAATAGGATTGAACAAGGTGTTTTAGTGGGGAGGCAAACAACAGAAAGCCTTCGACACCCTAAAAGAAAAAATTAGTACAGCACCAGTACTAGCACTGCCAGATCTTCAACGACCATTTGATATTGAAACAGTTGCACAGTTGCAAAGGTTCTGTTATTGGCCAAGAATGCATGAAACAATTTCTAGATATATTAAAGGGTGTACTATGTGTGCTAAAAGCAAGCCCAGTAATAGAAAATTAGGCTTGTACACCCCATGTCCAGTTCCTTCTCGTCCTTGGGAAAGTGTTTCCATGGACTTTGTTGGGGGATTGCCAAAAACAAGAAAAGGTCATGACTATTTGTATGTTATTCTGGATAGGTTCAACAAAATGTGTATTTTGATACCTTGTAACAAGTAGGTTACAACTAAACAAACAACGAAGTTGTTCTTTCAGCATGTATGGGTTCATTTTGGGTTACCCACTTCTATTCTATTTGATCAAGATTCCCGATTTGTTGGGAAGTTTTGGTCAAGTCTCTGCGAGCTGATGGACACCAGATTGAAGAAGAGCGCAACATTTCATCCACAAACAGATGGTCAAACAGAGGTGGTCAACAGGATAGTGATCCAATTGCTCAGAGGCTATTGCAGCAAGCATCCCAAGCTTTGGGATGAACATTTGTGTTATGTGCAACATGCTTACAACCGTGCCAAGCACTCTTCTACCCAGATATCTCCTTTTGAGACTTGTTTTGGTTTTATACCAAAGTCTCACTTGGATTTTGTCTTTGGTAAAGACATAGCAGTTGATGGACACAGTGATGTGGACAAAGCAACCAAGTTCATTGAACAGATCCAAGAAATTCACTAGGCAGTGCAGGAACAAATGGAAAGAAGCCAGGCCAAGTACAAGGCAAGGCATGACAAGCATCGAATTGAGCATAGTTTCCAAGTTGGTGATCAAGTTTGGCTGTACATCAGCAAAGACAGAATGCAAGGTGAAGGTAAGAAACTGAAACCAATAAGGTATGGACCTTTCAAGATACTTGAGAAAATTGGTGAAAACACTTTTCACCTTGAATTGCCAACTTATATGCATATCTATTCAGTTGTTACTGCAGAGAACTTGAGACTGTATGAACCTTCATTGATTGAAGATCCCGAAGAGCAAAGTCGGTTGCCTTCTATTAATGATCTATTGCTTGAATAACTCAATGGGTTGTAGGAAGACACAGTTCTGGACAGGGAAGGTGAGAACTACGTGCAGAGGGGATGCTGAGTACTTGAGGATTGGACTCAAAGGTTAAAAACCAAGCAGTGCACAATGGATAGAAGTTGGGAAAGTGAGGAAGTTGTATCCTCACTTGATCGATGCTTAAAAAAACCAACTTTTGGTGGTCCAAAATCTTTTCAATAGGAAGGTGTGATCCAAAATGGATGCTAAAAGCCTCTAAGTCTTCATATACTTAAACACTATCGCAAAGGATAAACCTTCAAGAATGGGGAAAAACACTATTGGACAAGAAAAACATGAAGAAACGGCAAAACAAAGTCTATCGGAGGCTTAAGCAACATTGCACAGGAGCCGTCGGATTTGGCTGATCAACGGTCCAGATCTAATCGGCATATTGCAATCGGAGGTGACCAACGGAGTACATCGGAGGCATACCTATGGAAATCGCGATAGCGATCAACGCGATTTAACGAGGACCATTGATAAAGCGTGCAGAGCAACGACCCAAATTACATTGCAATATCGCATCACTAAAACAGAAGGGAAGACTTACTGGGGGCCCGAATACCATGCGATATGCGATAGCGATATATCGCATCACAGCGATACAAAGGATCAGAATCGACGGGTTTTATGGATGTGAATATATATCTATATATATATATATATATATATATATATATATATATATATATATATATATATATATATATATATCTATATATATATATATATATATATATATAGATATAGATAGATAGATAGATAGATAGATAGATAGATAGATATATATATATATATATATATATATATATATCTTGAGTTCCGGTAAAAAGGGTTTTTCTATGTATTTTCGCATTTTCGTTACATAAACAAAATACAAAGGAAATGTGCCCAAAGCGATAAAATAGACCCGAAAGGATTATACAGGCAGTTTTATCTTATTTGAGTTCCTTAATGAGCGGGATTTCAGGTGGGCCTTTGGCGGTAAGTGGTATTGGACAGGCTTCGCCCGACCCCATCCACTGGCTAACACGTGGCTTGGCGTTGAAGAAAGAAAACCACCTTTTTAGGCGGGTAATCTCCATATGCATAAGCCGCCCGAAATGAATCTTAACCGTTGGATCAAAGATAACACAGATCAACGGTGGGCTTGCGATAGCAACCTAAAGGTGGAGCCGATAGGATTATAAGGCGGAATTAATATTATTTGAAGTCCGATAAGAGGCGTTTACGTGGATTTTAAGTGTTTTCTATGTATTTCTTTGTGTAGACAGAGAAACGATATTTTTGGGATTTCAACTGCGAGTGGTCCTTTTTCGTTGCAAAAAAGGTGGCCACCATACCTGAAGGCGTTTCACAATGATTGTTTAATGCTCAGAGGGGATTTGAACAAACAGAGGCCGGGAGCCAGAGAGCCGAACGGGAAAACGAACAGACAAGCGCCGATAGGCTTAAAAGCCACTCAGTGTCAGAGACAGAAGCAGGCAGTGCTCAGACAAAGATAAAACAGAGATAGAGAGTGAGAGGGAGAGTCTGTGTACTCAGAATGACTTGAGGGATTCAAGAAAAACCTTGTTATTTGTTCTTGTTGTGTTGAGACTCAATTTGAGCTCACTTTTGTAAAAACTCTGCTCTTGAAGACATAATAGAGAGGTCACCACTGAAAGCTCAACCAGGGGACGTAGCCCAAGAGTTTTGGGTGAACTCCTTGATTATTTGTTGTGTTACATGTGTATGTTTGTTATGTTTCTCTAACTGCTCATTGTCTATATTATTCCCTATCTTTTCGATCCATTGCATTAAGTAATATAAGCAAATCATGCACATGAGTTTGTAATACCTTAATATTAAGATCTCATTTTTAGATCAGTGGGAGCGTTTGTGGTCTGACTTGGTGCAAGAAGAGATTTGGCGGAACACCAGAGATGGATCCTCATCCAAGCATGATGATGAGGATAACTTTTCCTTAGTTGGAAAGGAAAAGAAATGGAAAGTAAGTCATCCCATTCTAAATCAGATTCCAATCAGGAAAATAAGAAGAAGGACATGTTGAAGATAAAATGTTTTCACTATCACGAGCTGGGACACTATGCCATAAAGTGTTCGCACAAGAAGGTTGACAGAAGCCCTCAAGAGGAGAGGTAGGTGATTCAAGCTCTTGCTTCACAATTCGAGCTAGATTTCACCCTCATTGTTGCCATGGTGACATTGGTGATGGGTAGTGTATGGTATATGGATAGTGGAACCTCATTCCATATGACTGACAACAAAGAATTCTTCAATGAATTGGAGGAGAAGAACCTCCAGATGAACATCGAAATGGGAGATGATGGGAGGCATATTGGGACCAACATCGGTACTGTTACTTTTCAAAGGGAGTCTAGTTCTCCTCTCACATTAAAATATTTCATGTATGTTCCGGGTTTGAAGAAGAATTTTGTTTCAATTTCCATGTTGGAGGACTGTGGCTACAATGTGATATTTAGCAAGGGAAAGGATTTCCTTCATCACATAGCCTCAAGGAAAGTGAAGTGGATAGGGATTCAGGTGAATAACCTATAAAAATTGGATGTAGAAGGATGTGTTGCTTTGAGCACAAAAGCAGAGAAGGTGCAGAGCTGAGACATCGATCAGTGGTGGCATAGAAGATTGGGTCACTTGCACAATAGAGCTTTGAGGATCATGCAAAAAAATTCTACAGGACTTCCCAAGGGTACATAAGAGCAGAGAGACACATGCAAAGGGTGTACATTGGGGAAGTACACCAAAGCCACCTTTCATGATACAGTCGAGCACAAGTGATCCTTGAAAGAGTTCACTCAGATGTGCGAGGACCATTCTCGACAACCTCCATGGCCAAGCACATATATTATGTAATATTTGTAGATGATTTTTCTCGTAAGTGCTGGATTTTCTTCATGCAGAAGAAAGACCAGCTGTTCGCTAAATTTTGTGAATTTAAAGTATTTGTTGAGAAATATGCTAGCAAAAAAGTTAAAGCTCTGAGGAGCAATAACGATGGAAAATATGTGTCGAATGAATTCAAGAACTTTTGTGCATCATAAGGCATTCAAAGGGAGTAAATAGCACCCCATAAACCACAACAAAATGGGGTGGTTGAAAGGAATAACAAAAGTATTATGGGAGTTGCATGGGAAATGTTACACGATCAAGGCTTATCCTTGCACTTATGGGTTGAGGCATGCAATACAATTGTATATGTGCAGAACAAGAGTCATCATCAGATTCTTGGGATGAGTACACCAAAAGAAGATTTTTCAAGTAAGAAACTAGACGTGGCACACTTTAGGATCTTTGGTTCATCAATTTACTGTCATGTTACCAAGGATGCAAGGAAAAAGTCAGAAACAATAGTTGAGTTGGACATATTTGTAGGGTTCCTTGAAACACCTCACAACTCTTGGGTGTAACTTCCATCTCACAGGATGATATTGGTTTGTAGAGATGTGAAGTTCGATGAAGAGAAGGACATGAGGTGTTCCCTTGAGAGGGAGCTTCAGCTGCATGGAGAAGAGGAGATTTTAGCTCCAAAAGAAGAACCTCAAGATGATGTGGAGCAACCACATGCAGAGGAGTAGAGAGTGGAAGAACCCACTCATGAAAAGACTTCCAGAGATGGAAGGAAGTGCACCAGAGAGGCTAACAGATTGATGCATGATGCTAAGATAATGTGGGAGCACCCACATCACAGTGCAGAAAGAGGAGGTCACCAAATTGGTACACTGGCTACATGGCTCTGATGAGCGATAGTGTAGAGATTGAGCCATCCACAGTCGAGGAAGCTGCGTAGAAACCAATATGGGTTGATGCCATGGTTGAGGAGTATGAATCCATTATCAGAAACAATATTTGGGAAGTGTTCCCAATACCTACAGACAAGTTAGTGATGAGTTCCAAATGGCCTTACAAGGTAAAGCAATCAACAAATGGGGGTGTGGAGAAACACAAGGCCATATTTGTGGCCAGAGGGTTCTCTCAGGTGGAGGGAATTCATTATGAGGAGACCTTTTCTCCAGTGGAAAGGTACTCTTCAATAAGATATATACTAGCACTTTCAGCGTAGATAGGATGTAAGATACATCAGATGGATGTGAAGACAACATTCCTGAATGGTGTGATTGAGGAAGAGGTGTACATTGAGCAGTCAGAAGGATTTGAGACCTTCAACAGAGAGTTGCATGTGTGCAAACTGAAGCGAGCACTATATGGATTGAAACAAGCACCCCATGCATAGTACACCAAGATTAATAATTATTTCACCAAGTTGGGCTTCACCAAAACTGAAGTAGATGCAAACCTTTACCATAATGTGGTTGAAGGTAAATTGTTGATAATAGTATTATATGTTGATGATTTAATTCTAACATGTGATGAGAAGCTGGTAAAATCTTTCAAAGAGGATCCTGCAAAATAATTTGAGATGAAGGACCTGGGGCTCATGCATTATTCCTTGGTATGGAACTATGGAAAGGAGATCAGGAGCTATTTGTCTCTCAGGGCAAGTATGCTAATGAGATACTAAAGAAGTTCCACACAGAGAGAAGCAAACCCATGGATACTCCTCTAGCAGGGAATTGGAGGAAGGAAGATGATACTTCAGGTGAAGTAGTGGAGGCTACTATTTATAGGAAGTGATGAGCCCCAACAATGTACAATTATTTGGGCTCATTCAACTTCCTACTTTGACTTAGTCCACCATTCTCATTTGTTTATTGCATGTTTTTGATTATTTTTATGTTAATAGAGTGAATTTGGTTAGTCATTATGCCAACAAGTCTAATGGGTGCTTTGTGTAGCCTTGTTGGTCAACTTGGAGACAATTTTGAAGGTCTTAATGAGCACTTGGCAGCCAAATTCGTGGGAGAACAAGCTAGAGGATTTGTAGGAAGGTGTCCCCCTCATTTATGGGCCCTTACCTCGAATTCTCCACCATCAACTCGGAGTCCAAGGGCCACTGAATCAATCAGCTCAAGGGCAGCCAAGCAAGTCAAGTTGGACTGCTGTTAACTCCAAGTCTTGGGCAGCCAAGTCCTTAACTTTTAGGAGGACTGTTGGGTCCTCAAATTGTATAAATAAGAAGGCTTGGGGCCTCATTTGGGTTAGCTAGTTGGTAGTCATTTTTGTAGCTAGTTAGTCATTTTGTTTTAGCCATTAGTTAGCTAGCTTGTAGTTCGATTTTTAGGCCATGGATTAGCTTTGCTTTCAGCTCATTCTCAAGCTCTCCTTATGGACAGTTTTGATGTACTTTTCATTTCTTGATTAATAAAGATGGATCCAGCTTTGCACCAGCTCTAAATCTCTCTTGGGAGGCTGTAGTTCTTGGGGTTGGGCCCATCTCAAGCGCCCAGTACCTCCCTGGTTTATATTTATGTGTCTTTGCTGCATTCTCATAATAAAATCTGCTATTTGGACTTAAATGTTGCGTTGTTGTTTAGGTTGCTTTTGATGATTGGAAAAGGTTTTTAATGTTCAGATTTGCTTGATAGGTTAATCACAGGGAATATATTCAGAAAAAGGCTACCAAGTACTTTGGATCTCACCTCCCCTTCAGTGGAATCATGAGCTGGGACCAATGTAACCTTGCTGCCCACAAAAACACATTCTTTGCTTCACCATGCAATTAAGAGTGTTGGATTTTTAGTGGTCGAACTCGATATCAGTTTGGATGCATGTTTAGGTTTATAATCACTTAGTTTCATAGTTGTTTCACATGGTTTCACTGCAAATAAACTTCTGTTCATTTCCTTTGTTGTTAGGTCAGATTAGAGTGAAGTAACTAGGTCATAGGTTTTATAACTAGATCTTCGTTTTATTGCATGTCTTTGTTGGTTCAGTTGTAAACACTATGCAGGGCACCTTCATCACCTCCTCGTTCATTTGAGCCTTGCTCAGATCAGCTCCTCCACCACCAAGTCTGTTCCCTCATCTCCCATCTTCTCTTTTGCCAAGTAACCTTACCTTCTTCCCCATTGTTGTCTCAAGCACCTTCAAGCCAAGTCAGCTTTCCACATCACCTCACCACTCCATCCATCAGTTCCTGGGTCACTTCAGACCCCCATCCTACCTCCATAACCATCCATGCATCTTCCATCAACCATCCATCCTCAAACATCCCATTTCAGAACATCCTGTAGAAGAATTGCAGACCTTCCTGTAGAAATTCCTGCGTTTCCTGTAGAATCCCCTGCAGACATCCTGTAGGAGGCCACTCACTCGGTTGCTGAGCCTCTGAACGTGAGGAACCTCTGTGGACTGATGCTAAGGATCTCTGGGGACCTCTCCTAGCCTCCCCAACCTTTCCCAAGCTTTCCTTCCTTCCGCATCACATCTGCACAACCAAACCCTTATAAGCACAAAATCACAATCACTCCATCCACTTAAAGGAAAAATACAAAAACATGTTTTTTAAGATGCAAGTAGATTAGATTCATGCATTTTCACTTATTAGAGGTAATGGCATCATTGGTAGAAGTTTCCTTCACATTCTTTGCATCATAGAGGTTAGACTAGTTAAATTAGGGTTTCCTAGGGTTTCTATGCTTTGGTTTGCTTTCAGTTCATTTTTTCCAAGTAGATTAGTCTTCTTTGAGCTAGCTTTCGTCCATCATTTAACAAGCTTCTTCTGAGAGCCTGTAGAAGTTGGCTTGAGCCCTAGCGGACTTGTGCCAGCTGACCAAGTGACAGCTGCGACAAGAGCTAGTACTTGTGCATACAGCATCGTCGCTTCCAAGTTTGTACGAACTACCGGGTTGATAAAATGAGAGACAGGAAGCCCCAGGAGTTGTAGCATTATTGCTACAATACTGGAGCTCACCATCTTTTTGGCGCCGTTGCCAGGGAAACGGCAGAGTATTGGTGATTGTTGCTTTTCTTCTATTTTCCACTACAACCTTCTTCTAAGTAGTTTACTTCATTTCCATTATGCAATTTCATTTATGCAAAAGTAGATTAGCCTTTCTTGCTTTCCTAGATTAGCATTTCCTGCTTTCATAGATTAGTATTTCTTGCTTCCATAGATTAGCATTTCCTGCTTTCCTAGAATAGCCTTTCAATTCCGCATTTCAATTCTGCAAGTGTAGATTAGTGTTTCAATTTCGCAAGCGTAGCCTAGCATTTCATTCTTGCAATTTGATTTGAGAAAAATAGATTAGTCCTTTCCTGCTTTCATTTTAATTCCGCATTTTCGTTTTCGCAAGATAGTTAGTTGCAGTTCAATCTATTTCAGTTTTGCAAGTAGAAGTAGGAAAAAGCAAAAATCAACCAAAAAGATTTCATTTCATGCTTTGTAGGAGTAGAGATAAGTTAGAAAAATGATTGCACAACACCCCCACTGCTTCACACAGCCAACGTTCTTCTTCGATGGCTGTGATGAAAGAACCCCTGGGTGGACATCAAGACATATCTGAAGAACCTCTAGGGGAGAAGAAGAAGAAAACATTCCTCTGGAACAAATGGCTACAAGTAGAGATGTTGGGAGCAACATCTTGTCCAAAGATGAATTTGCAAATCAGTTGGAAGATTTCAAGAGTGACATGAGGCAGTTTCTTGCAATGCAACTAGATACCTTGTGGATCCAAAAGAAGCAAGAAGAAGCCAAGAGGGCTTTGGTCATTTTTTGTCCTAGGTGCCTTAAAAAGCATCCTAGGAACGAATGTCCAATGCACTCCCTGGAAGTGTGCTTCATCTGTGAAGAATACCATCCTACAGATCAGTGCCCTTCCTTGCCCAGAATCAAAGCTACATATCAAAGAGCCAAGGGAGCCACTGAATCACTCTGTTATATGAACCAAAGGAGGCCACATGGACCCGTACCCTACCAGCAGGAACTACAAGGGACACCCGAGACCTATTATGACCCTTACCAAGCCACCTTCATGCCTTCTTGGGGTCCCCCTGCTCATCCTTCCTGGTTCACACCTCCTCCTTATTCCTTCACGGATCCATATTATGCCCCACCAGCTGCTCATTCGTTTCACTCTTATGCTCAGCCACAGCCTCAGTGGGATGCACCTTATCAGGAGTGGAGGCCCCAGTATAACTCTCATCCTGCTCATTTTCCTCCACCACCTGCTCATCCACAACCATCGCCTCCTCCTCCACCAAGGCAACCCCAAATGCCTACCCAACCACAATGCCATCCATCTCCATCTCCTTTTCACACCTCCACTCAACCACCCTTACCACCATTTCCAAAACCCTACCATGGAGCAGCTCAACCCAATTGCAAAGCTGAGGCACAACATGTGCAAATGACTCCTCGTGAGCTCAATGATGTTCACCAAAGCTCAGGAAAAGCATTGCAAAAAAGAGATCATCTTGAAAGCATTGAAGGATCACATCCAGTAAAAGAAGATTCAAAAGAGGAGATCAAAGAACCATGGGCTGCACTTGATGAAGAGAAGAGATCAGAATCAGAGATCGAGAGAGTTCCCTCATGGTTACCATCAAATCTTCCATGTATTCAAGAGAAAGATCAACAAAAAGAGGAAGATCAGAAGGTCATGATAGAAGGTGACATAAAGAATTATCCAAATCAGCAAGATGACCAAGGATATCAAAGCTATATTGAGATATGGTTTCAGAAGGTCACTAAGTTGCAGCAGTACTCTCCTCCTCAGCTATGTTTTGTACTTTCAAAGTCAGATCATTTTGTCTCTGAAAGTTGGATAGTTGCCAAAGCATGCATTCCGAGCCTTTACATCATCTTGTCTCTAATCTCGATGTGCACATGGCTCCATTGGAAGTATTCTTATACTTGAAAATGATTTTGTTTTTCAAGTAGGGTAGGGTAGAAAACAAAAAAAACAAAAAAAACAAAAAAAAAAAAAATGAAAAAAGGAAAATAAAAATCTAAGGTGAAAACCTCCTTGGAGGCGCCTTAGGTTGGCTCATTGACTGAAAACCTCCATGAGGCGGTCAATGGGTTGAAAAAAAAAAAAAGAGAAAAGAGAAAAAGATCTTTGGGTGAAAACCTCCCTTCGAGGCGCCCAAGGCAGGCAATTAGGGTGAAAACCTCCATGAGGCGCCCTAGTTGTTTTTCAAAAAAAAAAAAAGAGAAAAAGAAAAAGAAAAATAAAGCTAATCTCCATTGAATAAGTTCATGTTGCAGCAATGACATTGCAGGTTAAAGGAGGATGTTTCATGATAGGAGGAGCACTCAAATCAAAGACAAAGGAGTTTTTGTGCCTTCTACAGGAAGTTTCGTATCTTCTACAGGAAGCTTACAAAAAAGCCAAATTGATCTCCGAGGAGGACCTAAAGGCTTGGAATATGTCCATGAGGCCTACCCACATCCATGTTTCCATTCCTCACCCCTTTTCCATCATTTTTTCATGTCATTATGCTTCTTTCCTCAAAATTGTGTCTTCTACAGGAAAGCTCTGAATTTCTACAGGAAACATCCTGTAGAACCTTTGGACGAGCCAAATCCAATTTCAAAAGTGAATCTGATAGTGGGAGCCTATTGGTTAGGCCTGCAAGCACTTGTGTGTCCATCCCTTACCTTCATCCATCATTTTTTTCACCTCCTTGTGCTTCTACAGGATCTTCCTGTAGAAATTGTGGGAAACTAGGCATGCATTTCAAAAAGTGGTTTGGCGAGCATGGTAGCTTCCTCAAGGGTTCAGAAGCCCTCATGCCATCTTCCAACTCCTCCTCCACCATCTCCATACCTGCATCACAAGCAAAATTCATTTTGTCATCCCATGCAAGCACATGCAAAAAGCCTTGAAGCAAAAATACCTAGAGCCAAATTTGTTTTTGCCATAACTTGAAAACCATGCATCCATTTGACAAACCGTTTTATGGGGAATTGTACAAGGTTGATGACAACATGCCTGAGCAGTTTCATGCAATTCCGGTGCACGGTTTCCAAGAAATCAGCCTCCATCACCATCAGACATTTTTGTATTTTCTCCATAACCGTGCATTCGTTTCAAAACCTGTTTCATGGGGATATGCATGTGAGTGATGGTAACCTACCCAAGCAGTTTCAGCCGATTCCGATGCACGGTTTCCAAGAAATCGAGCTCTGAAATCTTCAGCCATTTTCCGTTTTTCTCGAAATCCGTGCATCCATTGATCACAAATTTGCTATGGGAGATGCATAATGATGATAGAAACATGCTCAGCAAGTTTCAGATCGATCCGCTTTGGCGTTTGGGAGAAATGTCGAAAACAAGTTCTGGTTCGGGGAAGATGCAGCAACAGCAGCTTGAGTGTGCAGATCTGAATGTGGAAACGATTGTATGGAGCTTGGATCCGTCCAGAGGACACCTGCACAGAGAAAAAACAGCCATGAATCATCAATCAAGCCACCATGCAACCACATCAACACATGCATGCAACAAAGCTTCACAGCAGCCAACTGACTTTCAGGTACGTGACAAAACCGATTCCTCTGTTTGCATGAATCTAATCTGAACATTACATGAATGAATGAGATGGTTAGGATTAAAAAAATCGGTGGCCAGCTAACTAGCCACCCACATCTAGTTCAACAGCACTTGGTGGGTGACTGAGACACGTGCGCTTAGCCATGCACGTGAAGAAAAAAATGGACAGTGTTGGTTGTTTAAACTCCAGTGCAACGGGTGGATGAGATCACAGGCAGAGAACACACAGTCGACAACTGCAGTTCATGATGGCACAATAATTGCATGGGCTAGCACACGTATGTGCCACCTCACCCTAAAAATCACGTATGTAATCTGAGCGCTCAGCTGAAATTCAAAGGCTGTTGTTCATCTGCACTTGCCACATCGTCAACTGAAGTCTGCACAATCTATTAACTTGTCATCCTCCACCAAGCTTTCTCGGCCACATTTTTTAACCCACCTATGCAATCACGTTCTACAGGAAACGGGTGGGTCTTCTACAGGAAGTATGACACAGCGTTTTGGAACAAAGAAACCTGAGCTTTCCCTCATCAGATTTGGAGTTCCGAGAAGGGTAGGCTCGGAAGCACTCTTCCACGCATGATATATATTTTGAAAGGTGGTGAATTGACTATCTGGAGCAGGAGAATTAGAGACCAGTTTGCCTGTAATTCTCTTATAAAGAAGGCATATGCAGCTGTGAGAGCCAGCCTATGGATGTAACTTTTAAAATTTTCATATCTGAATTTGCCCTGAGAAGAAAACTTGGTCTCTGTCCTCTCTCTGTAGAAGCAAACTCTTCCTCTCATAACCAGATAGCTGAAGAATTCTTAATGTCCTTCAGATCTCTTTCTGCCAAAGAAAAAAGAAGAGAATAGAAGAAAAAACGTGGTTAGGGTCTTTTGCATGCATGAACATAATTGTTAAAACAGAGTAAGGTATCATATCAGAATTTTATGCAAATGATCCAGGATTGTAAAGGGATTATGTCACAGATCCAAGCTAGTTTGGAGATGTCTAAATCGAGAACAGGAGAAGGAAGATATGGTGCATTTCCTGCGTCCCAGACTATTACAACATCTCTCATTATTGCAGCTTGGTACTCTTCCAATATTGGTGTGCTATTGCTTAACAAATGCCTATTTAGTTTTTTTGGATGCAGATACCCAATATTCCTCACAATGTTGCACATGTGTGCCTGTTCATTTTATGGTTTTCTGGCAATTTCATGGTTAGAGATTGTACCAATGCAGTTCATCATCTTCAGGAGACAGTTTCTTGAGATATTGGCACTGAGCTTCATTTCCTCCTTCTCGGTTGTTTGTGGCAATATTTCTCTACGCTATTTGCCAGTCTCCTTCAATCAAGCTATTGGGGCAACAACTCCCTTCTTCACAGCAATATTTTGCATTTATAAAAACATGTAAGAGGGAGTCTTCTGTGGTTTATATGGCCTTGGTGCCTGTGGTATTTGGCATTGTTATTGCAAGCAGCAGTGAGCCATTATTCCACCTTTTTGGCTTTTTGGTTTGCCTAGGATCAACGGCTGCCAGAGCATTGAAATCAGTTGTTCAGGGGCTCCTGCTTACCTCTGACGCAGAGAAGCTTCACTCTATG
Source organism: Pinus tabuliformis (assembly GCA_031772625.1). Taxonomy (NCBI): domain Eukaryota; kingdom Viridiplantae; phylum Streptophyta; class Pinopsida; order Pinales; family Pinaceae; genus Pinus; species Pinus tabuliformis. Next base: position 1,085,737,096 of record CM062807.1, read on the forward strand.
AATTTTCTCATGTGCATGGCACCAATTGCTGCGCTGTTATTGCTTCCTATTACTCTTTTTGTGGAAGGTAATGTAGTAGCGATTGCTATTAAAAAAGCCATAGAAAACACCTTTATCATATTCCTGTTGCCTGGAAACATGACCATGGCTTATTTTGTGAATTTAACCCACTTCCTTGTTACAAAACATACGAGTGCCCTCACGTTGCAGGTTTTAGGAAATGCCAAGGCCACCATTTCTTCCATATAATTGCATGTACTTGCACACTCATAACAAGGCTAAGAATTTAACAGGAAAAGCAGCAGGCCGTGAGGGAGAAGAGTAGAAAGGAGGAGAAGATGAAGGCCGCCACAGCACAGTTCAAGGAGAAGGCATCCCCAGCCAAGCAAGCAAAATCAGAAAAAATTGTTTCTACAGGAAGACAGAGACTGTTTCTACAGGAAGCCAGCGAACAGTTTCTACAGGAAAGTCTGAAAAGCGGGAAGCCAAAGGAGAAATCGGCCGAAATGCTAGCCAAGGAAGTCACCAAGGCCATCAAAGACAAGGGGAGAGATTTGGTTGCTCAGAGGATGAGCAACACTTTCAGTAGGGGGGTGATGATGAGCCCCAACAATGTACAATTATTTGGGCTCATTCAACTTCCTACTTTGACTTAGTCCACCATTCTCATTTGTTTATTGCATGTTTTTTATTATTTTTATGTTAATAGAGTGAATTTGGTTAGTCATTATGCCAACAAGTCTAATGGGTGCTTTGTGTAGCCTTGTTGGTCAACTTGGAGACAAATTTGAAGGTCTTAATGAGCACTTGGCAGCCAAATTCGTGGGAGAACAAGCTAGAGGATTTGTAGGAAGGTGTCCCCCTCATTTATGGGCCCTTACCTCGAATTCTCCACCATCAGCTCGGAGTTCAAGGGCCACCGAATCAATCAGCTCAAGGGCAGCCAAGCAAGTCAAGTTGGACTGCTGTTAACTCCAAGTCTTGGGCAGCCAAGTCCCTAACTTTTAGGAGGACTGTTGGGTCCTCAAATTGTATAAATAAGAAGGCTTGGGGCCTCATTTGGGTTAGCTAGTTGGTAGTCATTTTTGTAGCTAGTTAGTCATTTTGTTTTAGCCATTAGTTAGCTAGCTTGTAGTTCGATTTTTAGGCCATGGATTAGCTTTGCTTTCAGCTCATTCTCAAGCTCTCCTTATGGACAGTTTTGATGTACTTTTCATTTCTTGATTAATAAAGATGGATCCAGCTTTGCACCAGCTCTAAATCTCTCTTGGGAGGCTGTAGTTCTTGGGGTTGGGCCCATCTCAAGCGCCCAGTACCTCCCTGGTTTATATTTATGTGTCTTTGCTGCATTCTCATAATAAAATCTGCTATTTGGACTTAAATGTTGCGTTGTTGTTTAGGTTGCTTTTGATGGTTGGAAAAGGTTTTTAATGTTCAGATTTGCTTGATAGGTTAATCACAGGGAATATATTCAGAAAAAGGCTACCAAGTACTTTGGATCTCACCTCCCCTTCAGTGGAATCATGAGCTGGGACCAATGTAACCTTGCTGCCCACAAAAACACATTCTTTGCTTCACCATGCAATTAAGAGTGTTGGATTTTTAGTGGTCGAACTCGATATCAGTTTGGATGCATGTTTAGGTTTATAATCACTTAGTTTCATAGTTGTTTCACATGGTTTCACTGCAAATAAACTTCTGTTCATTTCCTTTGTTGTTAGGTCAGATTAGAGTGAAGTAACTAGGTCATAGGTTTTATAACTAGATCTTCGTTTTCTTGCATGTCTTTGTTGGTTCAGTTGTAAACACTATGCAGGGCACCTTCATCACCTCCTCGTTCATTTGAGCCTCGTTCAGATCAGCTCCTCCATCACCAAGTCTGTTCCCTCATCTCCCATCTTCTCTTTTGCCAAGTAACCTTACCTTCTTCCCCATTGTTGTCTCAACCACCTTCAAGCCAAGTCAGCTTTCCACATCACCTCACCACTCCATCCATCAGTTCCTGGGTCACTTCAGACCCCCATCCTACCTCCATAACCATCCATGCATCTTCCATCAACCATCCATCCTCAAACATCCCATTTCAGAACATCCTGTAGAAGAATTGCAGACCTTCCTGTAGAAATTCCTGCGTTTCCTGTAGAATCCCCTGCAGACATCCTGTAGGAGGCCACTCACTCGGTTGCTGAGCCTCTGAACGTGAGGAACCTCTGTGGACTGATGCTAAGGATCTCTGGGGACCTCTCCTAGCCTCCCCAACCTTTCCCAAGCTTTCCTTCCTTCCGCATCACATCTGCACAACCAAACCCTTATAAGCACAAAATCACAATCACTCCATCCACTTAAAGGAAAAATACAAAAACATGTCTTTTAAGATGCAAGTAGATTAGATTCATGCATTTTCACTTATTAGAGGTAATGGCATCATTGGTAGAAGTTTCCTTCACATTCTTTGCATCATAGAGGTTAGACTAGTTAAATTAGGGTTTCCTAGGGTTTCTATGCTTTGGTTTGCTTTCAGTTCATTTTTGCCAAGTAGATTAGTCTTCTTTGAGCTAGCTTTCGTCCATCATTTAACAAGCTTCTTCTGAGAGCCTGTAGAAGTTGGCTTGAGCCCTAGCGGACTTGTGCCAGCTGACCAAGTGACAGCTGCGACAAGAGCTAGTACTTGTGCATACAACACCGTCGCTTCCAAGTTTGTACGAACTACCGAGTTGATAAAATGAGAGACAGGAAGCCCCAGGAGTTGTAGCATTATTGCTACAATACTGGAGCTCACCAGGAAGCTTGTGGGTTCACTTATGTATTTGGTGAACACACGAACAAACATATGTTTTGCAGTTAACCAACTTAGTTAAGTAATGGTTAATCCAACCAAACTCTATTGGAAGACAACTAAACATGTGTTGAGATACCTGAGAGGCACCACTCACATTGGTCTTTGGTATAGACAGACAGAGGGAGTGAAGCTTCAGGGATTCCATCCGATAGGAAGAGCGCATTAGGGGGAATCTTTAGTATTGGGTCAACAATAGTTTCTTGGTATGACATGAAACATAGATCAGTTGCACTTAGTTCGGCAGAAGTAAAGTACATGGTTGGTAGTTAAGCAACTTGTGAGGCTATTTGGATGAGGAAGATCCTTGTTGGGTTATTTAGTTAGCAGATGGATCCTACAGTGATTTACTGTGACAATCATATTTGTATCGAACTATCTGAGAATTCATTTTTTCATGATCGGTCCAAGCATATCGACATTCGGTATCACCATCTATGAGATTGTGTGTAGAGGAGAATCATGTTGCCGGATTACATTCTCACAGAGGAACATGATGCAGATAGTTTGACCAAGGCATTGTCAAGATGAAAATTCGAGTTTTGCATAGGTAGGATCAGAGTAGAAGATAATCCCTTTCTTGTTTAGAGGGAGTGTTGAAAATGCAACAAGAAAATCCTAATTTAATTTTCCCCTTGAATTAAATTGGGAATAAAATTGTAATTCCACATCTCATGACAACTTGTATTAGTTAACTAAGTTCATTTGACTTAGTTGGCTTAGTTAATTCAAGTTGAGGGTCTAAATTGAGTCATGTAGAGTCTCTCCTACATTATAGGAGCCATGGTTGAGTTTATTTTGAGTTGTAATTAATTAATTCAGTTTAACTGAGTTAAAGCCAGTTAAACTAGTTCCAACTATTGGAGGAACTAGTGGGAGGTCTAGTAGTGTAGTGCTACCTGCATTGGAGTTTGGTGTTGTCTGTAGTGATCAACCAGTAAAATGATGATTCACTCATAGATAACTCATGCATGTCAGAACTAAGAGTTACACAGTTGAGATTGGAGTCCAGGTACAGTACTATCAGTTGTATGATCATCTGAATTGTACAGGTGGTGCATGCAATCAGAGGAAGCCCTATGAGGATTGCATAATTCATATTGAGGAATTTCCCTAATTAATAGAGGGCTAATTCCCAAGGAAATAGTGAAAGGAAATAAGGACTTGGGCAAGCAAAAAATTGGTTAAGTATTGGCCTGGGCTTATCTGGGAAGCTGTGAGACAAGTAGAGATAGTGCAGAGGTTGCTCAGGATTGAGAAAAGCATTATAATCTTGTCATATTTTCTTACTAATGCAATATATAGATATCAGGGTTTTTTAGCTGTGGCTTTCCCTAGGAAATCATTGTGTAATGTGTTTATTGAATTCTTTCTCTTGTATACTTCATGATTTCTTGATCAATTAATTGTTTCCATTGATGAGTAGAGTATATTCAAGTCTTTTGTTTTAGAAAATTACATAAGTAGTTTAAATCTACAAGGAATTTCTACAACTAGAAGAATATGGCATTCACAGGAACAAGGATCTTCTTCCACTAACAAGGGCCCAATTTCATTTAAGGACACATTGAAAGGGAAAGAAACTACATCATAAAAACAACCCCCGAATCTGACAATTCCAATTCCTTACCTTGTTGAGAAGATGGAGAAAGCTCTAGATATGACAATAAAATCATTGGAGGTGAGTGGCATTTTCTTTGTGCTACAAAAACAAAAACAAAAAAAACAAAAAAAAACAAAACAAAAAAAACAAAAAACAAAAACAAAAACAAAAAAACAAAACAAAAAAAAACAAAAACTATCATATGTTGTTATAATGGTTTTTCACCCAAATATGAAGAGCTCCATTAATGGATCCACCTCAGCTGGACAAAAAATTGTGACATTTGCCTGTGCTCGAATGATATGTTATAGAAACTTGAAGGTGATAGAAAATATGAAAGTAAAATTTTACGTCTTTTAGACATTGGATCAATTTGAAAAAGCATATAAAACAATGGTTTTAAAACTCAGTTTACGACATAAAAAACAAATACTAATATACCATATACAGTTACACAAGATGACAAAATGATAAAGGAGCTCACCTCTCCTAGGCTACATCTCCTGGTCCAGCTTCCAATGTTGGGCCTCTTTCATTAAGTGCTCAAATTTTTGTTTACATGGATTTACAGTGTTCAAAATGTAAAGATAATGGCTCCAATGGCTCTAGAACAGTAAAAAATCCCAAGTTGGGTTCTTTTTGGGCTCAATTTGGCCAAAAACTGAAGAAGTTATGCTCTAGAGAAATTTTATTGTAAATTGCTCTACAAACTAGACTCCTTTACTAACTGTTCTACGAATTTCACAATTCCAGGAATCGTCGAGTGCCATTTCTCCCTGACGCCGGTGAGATTCCCACCGGTTCGGGTGAAATTTGTTGGATTGTTTAAATGCACAATGATCCCTTTGGTGGAAAATTAGGGCCACATGGGGCCATGCGCCCGAGGGCTGGGGCTAACTGCCCACCCCTGTCAGCATAGCCCCCCAGTTTTTCGGGACAAGGTTCTGTGGGTTCATAAATCTCGGGGTTGGCCCCCAAATTATCATATCTTTCCACCAAGCATTTTGCCCTCCCTCTGTCTCTGGTCATATGTCATATGGTTAGACCTTGGGCTGGGGCTAAGCCTCGAGCCCTTAGTCACTCCACATGTGGTCTCGTGGGTGTGTAGTGACTAGTGGCCAAGGGCCATTCCCAAATCCCTCTTTAGTGAGTGGCTTTCAAACTCCATCGAGGGCATATGGATGCAAACATGACCACGGGTTGGGGCTGGCAACCCGACCCCTCCTCCCAAATGCCATTGAAACAAACTTTAAGTATGGTTTTGGTTCTATGGTTATCAAGAACCACCCCGTGGCCTATTGGTAAGGTGCTTGACTTGTGTGCATGAGGTCCTATGTTCAACCTCTAGAGGGTTGTCCGACCCATTACCAAAATTTTACATGGTATCGAGGTGCCACGTGGCAACCCATGACTGGGGAATATGGCACCCAACCATTGGTCCACATAACAATTCCAACAACCAATCAAAATCCATCAACCCTGAACGAATCCGATGAAGCCACTTGGCAGCCTGCCATTGTCCCTAGGTACACAGTCAACTTGCACAGTCAGCTTGTTGAGTTATAGAACGAACTTCCTGTTGTGGCCACAACCACCACCCTATTAAAATTTGCCCTAGTAGCAATTTTGAATGGGTCCCCTAGAAGTTGATCTTGCACTCCTCCGAATGATCTGTTCCATCCCAAGGATTTTAACTCTTTGGAAAGTCAAATCTCCAATTTCTAAATGGTTCAGGCCCCCTTAATAAATCTCTGCTGCATAGTTCATTTGTAACCCATCCTAGCCCTTTATTCAGTCCCTTCATCAGGGGTTTCAATCCTCATAAGTATTCATGGTACATTTATTCCTGCACATATAATCGCCCCTACCTTTACTATGGTTGTTCGTGTACTTAACACGCTAAACCTCCTATCGCATCTTTATCCCTTTTTTAACTCCTCACAAGGGAAATGCTTCACAAAACACGCCTAACATACCCGTTTATCACTTATCGCACATCGCCTTCATCAAGGGCAAAGGCTTGTTAATCATGAACAATTGCGATGTGATTAAGTCCTCAATTGCAATCTGCAGGACCCAAGGGTTATACATAATGCAACCATAATTCATTGAACCTGCCAGCATTATCGACCACAACACATATTCATTTTGGGTCCGGGGCCTATCGCATATCACATATCGGCGGAGCCCGGGATCATATATAAAACACAATGTGATATAGCGGACCCACCGCATTATTAAACACAACCTATATATATATATATATATATATCAGGTCCGGCCGAATCACATATCGCAATCGGCGGGGTCCTAGGCCTACGCACATTGCGATATGCGATTTGGCGGACCCGCCAATCTTATTAAACAGAATATATATGTTATCGGGTCCGCCTCCCCCATTGCTAAATCACTATTAGCGAGGTCTTGCACTCATGCATAAGGTCCATTTCGATGAAGTGGACCCGCCGATGACTATGCGTCCAGGCTTATACAATTTGAAATCCAGTCTTGTAGTCAAATGCGGTCATTTCCGTGTATTCTTATGTTTTCTATAAGAGGTCATGATCCGGGTTCTCAAAGGAAATCCGATAAGGGTGATGTGGCACATGATTGCCCATTGAGATGTGCAATTGTGACTCGGTCGCAGCATGACGTTGGCTAAGCCAGGGGCCGATTCTTCACGCTCTCTCCTTTTGATTTCATTGCACCTTATCATTTGAAGTTTAAATGATGACGAGAGCTGTTCTTGGGCATTTTTATCATATTTTCATAATCACTACTAATATGAATTATCACTGCAGGCGAATTCAAGTGGATCCAGTAGCAGATAAAGGCGATGTATGACAAGAAGACACCTCTGCACCCTAGTATCAATACTGCAAAAGCGTAGTCTGCAGAAAGGAGGATGAACCACCACAACGCATAATGGAGGCATGCTCTGTGTCGAAAGGGAAGCACAGCGCTGATCCACCAAGATGTTACTCCCTTTATATGGACCTCAAGGCATGCCACATGGAATAATATCCATCCCACTCAAGTGCAACGAAATGATACACAGTCATTCTCTGTCCCTCTCTTGGGAAGTAGAACACTCCAGCAAAGATGACTTCGACGTGTCAATAGCCTCATGGACCGTTCTCCTCTGTTTGTTCGGATCTGTCCAATGTGAAGAAAGGAGGTGAAAAGTCAGTAGAGAGAGGGTCATTTTGAACTGTAGAAGTATTACCTCCGGATAGGAGATTGGGGCTTTTTGTTTGGATAATAACAGTTTGATGTATTGTGAATAAGGAGGACTGTTTGATTTAAGGAGGAGCCTTTAGCTTCTGTTTTATTTCCCTTTGCTTTGAGGTGTTTTGAAGCAGGGTGTTGTTGTTGGCATGAATATAAATGTGATTTGTGTTTATGCATATTGATGGCATATTGTTCATGATTAGTCTTGTTTAATTGAACATGATTCAATTTCATGATTAACTTATGAGCTATCTCTGATTCAAAACCGCATTAAACACCAGTTACTAGTTTATTTATACCGAAAGGAATGTGTATTCCTGTATGAGTAATATGAATGCAATCAAGCTCTAATATAGCCTTGTTCATCTATGAACTCAGTAATTGATTCTTTTGGACTTGGAATTTATTTATGGTGTTTAATCTCTTTTATATTGCTCCTGTAGGATAGATTAAGATAGCTAGGACTATATTAGAGTAGCTAGAAGTAGCATGGATAGAATTTAATACATAGAGGTTAGCTGTTTCATTTTGTTGATTTAATCGAATTCTTCCTCTTAGAAGCAATCTATCAACGCATTTAATAGTTTACTGGGTCCCTTAAAACCCGTTGGAACTAGCCATTCCAAACGAAAGCAGGCCTAATTGGGGCTTGCGATCGGGTTAGGTCCCCTTGTTGGTATAGAAAACATTCGCCATGTCAACAAATTGGTGCTAGAAGGATGGCCTGAACCGTCGTCCACAACTTTTCAAGATTCATCTATAAATGCCACCGATGTATGGATCGTAGAGGCCGAAAAGACCATTCCACCCATTTGAAAGAGCCTCATTTCGAAGAAACAGAGACCCCTCTAAGTCCTGTTTCTGGGTCACCCAAGGAAGAGAGACTGTGGGAGTACCCTGTCACTCAAGAGCAACCAATCAGAAGCCATACTCGGGCTTACGCTCGTTCCCTATCACAACTCCCTATCTTTCAGTCTTTACCTCTGACAGCAAAAAGAAAGCCAAGGGTCTATCACATAAACGAAGAGACATCCGCAGCCCCTTCTCTTGAAGATATTATACTTGACTCTTTGCAAAGTATTGACTCTCCTTGGGAATAAACTCCTGAGGATTCCCCTTTTGAAGGCAATCCCTGGCCTGATTTGGAAAATCCTAACGAAGAAACCCTCAACCAGAACCTCCCTGTCCATAATATGGCTAACGTTCCTCCTCCTAGTGGGAATCAACCTTTACTTCCTCCTCCGGGTGGGAATCAACCTCCACCTCCTCCGGGAGCACTCCCTCCTTGGCATGCACAGGATGCCGTAGTGATACTGGACAACAACATCCCTTACCCAAAAATGCAGAAAAGGTACTGCCTAAATTCGACCCTGAGTGGGGAGACACCGCTAAAAACCATATCAATTCGTTCTTTCTGGCCATGCGCATGCTGCGGGTAGCTGATGAAGATGTAGTCTGTCACATATTCCCTTTTGCCCTAACTGGTGTAGCTTCCACATGGTACTTTGGCTTGAGAATCGATCGATCACCTCATGGGCTGCCTTTCAATAGGCCTTTTTAGACAAGTATGGCGATGACAAAACCCCTGCTGCCTTAGTCTTGGAACTATCCCGTTTGAAAATGGAAACCAAAGAGAAAGTTAAAGATTTCAATATCCGGTTTAGCACCTTGTTCAACAGAATCCCAGCCATCGCCAAACGCACAGAAGAGGTGCTCATGGAATTCTACATTACTGCTCTCCCTATCCCTACTTCGATGTGGGTCAAAAGGAGTAACGCGCAGTCCTTTCAAGGTGCTATCGATGAAGTAGTAAAGGTAGAGAATGAAATGCTTAGTCTCACAACATGCCACCCTATAACCAGAGAAAAGAAAGCCTCTTAAGCATCCAAGAAGAATAATCGGAGTGATACCAAAGGGGCTGAAACCAAAGAAAAGGACACCATGGATGTGGAAGGTTTGCATCAGATCATTAAGAAACTAACAAACACAGTCACCGATATGTAATGGAATCACAGAGAGAGTACTAGCGGTAGTGGAGGAGTCTATAACAACATAAATCCCTTCAATCCTTTCTACCGTAAGAAAACAGAAGGTGGGCATGGTCAACTTGCGTTGCCTGCTCCACCCAATGAAGGGAATTTAAACATAGAAGAGCTGGTTCTTATCGGATTGCTCCTCAACCAAGAAGAACCTATAGTGGAGCTAGAGCCAAAACAAGAAGATGAGGAAGAATACCAAGTAGAAGAGCCCTTGCAGGAAGAATCCCAAATCAACATACTATGGGATTTCTATACAAATGATAACGTTGATGACCAAGGAAACAATATGGTAGAAATCCACACACGAAGTAAAGGGCCACTTGCAGGAGCGATGAAGCCTATTGACCAAACAAAGAAAGATGTCCACCCTTTGAAGGCACCCTCTCCCAAAGTTCCTGTCGAGACGAGTAGACCAAGTGGTCAGTCCAAGAATACCCCAGTGGCAAACCATCCAGAGAAAGAGAACATAGCTCCCACTGCAATGAAGGCGACTCCGAATGGTAAACTCCCACCTAAGAACATCAAAACTGGTATGTTTACTCTGCCCTACCCTGTTTATAACATTGATTACAACATTGTAGATGATCTTAAGAAATCTAGGGCTAATATAACATACTTCGATTTGCTAAAATTAACGTAGCAAAGGGATCTGCTCCTGAAAGCTATGAATGAATGGAATTGTAAATCTCCCACCATTCCGAGTAGCCAACCCAAGAAGTCAGTCTCCAGACCTGTTAATACTCCCAGTTCCACCCAAAAGCTAGCAGCCATGGAAGCCACCCTATCAAAAATGAATCGAAACTCCCAAGATGTTAGTGCAGCCATGGTAGGGAGGAAATCAAAATCCATGACTCCACCCTTCCTTATCACATTTGAAATCCTCAACATGAATGTGCACAATTTCCTAGTAGATTCCGGTGCCTCGTCCATTGTGATGCCTTATGCTGTTGCTAAAAGACTACATGCAATACTTGAGAAATCTGGGACCCGAATTATGCAACTAGAGAGGACAAATGTGAAAGTAATTGGAGAATTGAAAGATGTGTTGATTCGGATGGCTGCTAAACCACAGTACACACAAGTCATTGATATAGTGGTAGTTGACATACTCGAGGCCTATGGAATGCTACTGAGTAGGGATTGGTCAGCAAAACTGAATGGATATTTCTCAACTGATTGGTCCCATATCTTGTTGCCTCGGAAGGGGAAGGGTGATATGCTGAGAGTTGATTGTGAAAGATACATGAAGTATGTGGTGACAGAGCTAAATGGTCCCAATGAACCTGTAATGTTTACCAACTCTATCCTTGGGAATTACAGTTTCAATGTTTGTGCCACAGAGACTTGTTTTAGAAAATTCCATGATGGAACAAATGAAGGAACTGCAATAAACACATGGTTGGAAGCTCTCCCCCGTAGTCCGACCGACAAACCACCCTGTAATATATATATGATAAAACTAGCCTCGTGGGAAGCAAGTCAGCTAAGGTAACGTTAGACTCTAATTTTTGGACACTCTGTTTTAATGGTTCTAACTGCCTTGAAGGTGTAGGTACTGGGAGCATCCTTATTAACCCACAAGGGAACCAACATTCGATGGCCAACCAATTGGAGTCCACATGCACCAATGACACGACAGAATATAGAGGCTTGCTACAGGGCTTGAAAAGGGCCCTTGACATGAAGGTGAGAAATCTCAAAGCTTCTGGTGACTCACAGGTAATCATCGACTAGGTGAGGGAAAGGATACATTACAACTCACGATATTTGGAAAGATACCAACATGAGGTATGGAGTTTAATTAACAGTTACCTCGATGGCAAAACCAAGATGCAAATCTGATGACTGGTATGGCTGCTAAACTTTCACCTGATTTTAGATTAAAGAAGAAAAAATGTTATGTTGAATGGATTTTTAGACCATCCAAGCCTGATAGCATCTCAAATTGGCAGGTGTTCGAAGATGACAAACTTATGAATGGGAGTAAAGAGGAGGCTAAGAACTACCAACACAAGCTTCGAAAGATGCATCCAGGCCTAGGACCATTGGTGAAGAAAGAGTTTAACAAAATGTTGGATGCCAAAACCATCTCTCTGATCATGCACACCCCCTGGGTAGCCGATATCACGCGAGTAAGAAAGAAAATTGGGAACATTAGGCTATGTACCGGTTTCAGGAACTTGAACCAAGCATCGCAGAAAGATAGCTACCATGTCCCTTCTACAGAATACATTCTTCAGTGCGTTGTTGGGTTTGAAATGTTGTCCTCATTAGATATGTTTTCAGGATGTAATCGAGTATTGGTGTCTAATGGGGATCTGCATAAGACAACATTCCAACACTTATGGCTAAGCCCATTCCCAATTATGGGAAAATTTGGTCAGGGAACTTACAAATTGAAAACGTTACAGGGAGAAACTGAAAAACTCCCCGTTGATGGCCAGCATCTCAAGGGATACTTCCAGTAGCCACCACATGGAGGTTTCCTCCTGAGTAGGATAGGATTCATTTTATTTTTGCTATTAGTTTAGTTACATTTATGTATTTTCCTTTCTTGTTTTTCTGCAAAGTTTATGTTCTCTCTGTTTTGAATTACAACCCTTTTCAGCCAATTGATTTCAATCCTCCAGCCTTGTTTTACCTCTCAGATTTGCCCTCATTCACCACATTCAAACCTTCCCTCCCTCATCAACCTGTTGATGATTCTACGGTCCCTAAATCCATCATTACCCTGCTAGTCAAACAAATTTTCGATAAGCCCATGAGAACTTGAAAATCAGCGGTGGAAGGCAAACTGAAACCCCTCATTGGCATCCGTTGGGAACTGGGTAAGATCTGTTGATAACTTGGATATCTGGAGCATGTAGGGGCATATTTATAAAACAAAATGTGTAACTACAGTTGGACTGGCATGGAGGAATGCTGCATTTTAATAAATCCCACTCAGACCTAGCCTATACTTGCCTATAAGGTTTACAATCATTCTCCATTGGTCCCATCCACCACACTAAATTGTCCAATACCTGTTATCTACAAGTAAACCTCCTTTCATGGGCTAAGCTCACTGTCATATACCCTGTGGAAAATTCAATTGTGCTCTAGTCCTTGTGCCTGAAACTGGAAGGACTTATCTAAAAGGAAATGAAATGTCAAGTCCTTGTGCTAGTTTGGAAGGACAGGTTGTTTGGGAAGTCGGTTAGAGTAAGGACTGTTGCTGGGCTCAGAGTACTGGTTGACATAGCAAGTCCAACCTTTCTTAAGCGGTTTAAAAATATGGCATGATCCATGACTGCGCCCCATTCAATCAATGAAAATATAGCACTGAATCTCTCATATAAAGTGTAAGATAAACATGTCTACATCAAGTTTGATGAGCAATAAAGAGCTGAGGTACACACCTAAATAGGTATGGATATACCAGTGACGGCCCCAAAAGGATTTTTGAAAGTAGGAAATAGGTAAAGGAAGGTTAATAAATCCCATAACGATGTCGTTGGAGAATGCCTGTCAAAATCCTATCAGTAAGTAGAAGCTATTTGTCTCTATCCCACCTGAAGAAATTAATGTTGAAGTGGAACCCATGCTTGTTCATCTATGTAGTTTGCATTTCGAGTTTATCTTTAACACCCTGATGTTTTATTGATATGAGGTTTGTTTGAAGACAGAGATAACTGGTTCGCCATTTGTTGTGGCCACAACCACCACCCTATTAAAATTTTCCTAAGTAGCAATTTTGATTGGGTCCCCTAGAAGTTGATCTTGCATTCCTCTGAATGATCTGTTTCATCCCAAGGATTTTAAGTCTTTGGCAAGTCAAATCTTCAATTTCTAAATGGTCAAGGCCCCCTTAATAAATCTTTGTTGCATATTTCATTCGTAACCCAACCTAGCCCTTTATTTAGTCCCTTCATCGGGGGTTTCAATCCTCATAAGTATTCATGGTACATTTATGCCCGCACATATAATCGCCCTTACCTTTACTATGGCCGTTCGTGTACTTAACACGCTAAACCTCCTATCACATCTTTATCCCCTTTTTAACTCCTCACAAGGGAAATGCTTCACAAAACACGCTTAACATACCCATTTATCACTTATCGCACATCACCTTCATCAAGGGCAAAGGATTGTTAATCATGAACAATTGCGATGCAATTAAGTCCTCAATTGCATCGCAAATCGCAATCGGCAGGACCCAAGGGTTATACATAATGCAACCACAATCCATCGGACCCACCGACATTATCAACCACAACACATATTCATTTCGGGTCCGGGGCCTATCGCATATTGCATATCGCATATCGGCAGAGCCCGGGATCATATATAAAACGCAATGTGATATAGCGGACCCACCGCGTTACTAAACACAGCCTATATATATATTGGGTCCGGCTGAATCGCATATCGCAATTGGCGGGGTCCTAGGCCTGCGCACATTGCGATATGCGGTTTGGCAGACCTGCCGATCTTATTAAACATAATATATATGTTATCAGGTCCACCTCCCCCATCACTAAATCACTATTAGCGAGGTCTTGCACTCATGCATAAGGTCCATTTTGATGAAGTGGACCCGCTGATGACTATGCATCCGGGCTTATACATTTTGAAATCCAGTCTTGTAGTCAAATGCGGTCTTTTCCGTGTATTCTTGTGTTTTCTATAAGAGGTCATGATCCGGGTTCTCAAAGGAAATCCGATAGGGGTGATGTGGCACATGATTGCCCATTGAGATGTGCGATTGTGACTCGGTCAAAGCACGACGTTGGCTAAGCCAGGGGCCGATTCTTCATGCTCTCTCCTTTTGATTTCATTGCACCTTATCATTTGAAGTTTCAATGATGACGAAAGCTGTTCTTGGGCATTTTTATCATATTTTCATAATCACTACTAATATGAATTATCTCTACAAGCGAATTCGAGTGGATCTGGTAGCATATAAAGGCGATGTATGCGAAGAAGACACCTCTTCACCCTAGTGTCAATACTGCAAAAGTGTAGTTTGCAGAAAGGAGGATGAACTGCCACAACGCATAACGAAGGCATGCTCTGTGTCGAAAGGGAAGCACAGCGCTGATCCACCAAGATGTCACTCCCTTTAGATGGACCTAAAGGCATGCCACATGGAATAATATCCATCCCACTCAAGTGCAACGAAATGATACGCAGTCATTCTTTGTCCCTCTCCTGGGAAGTAGAACGCTCCAGCAAAGATGACTTCGACGTGTCAACAGCCTCATGGACCATTCTCCTCTGTTTGTTCGGATCTGTCTAATGTGAAGAAAGGAGGTGAAAAGTTAGTAGAGAGAGGGTCATTTTGAACTGTAGAAGTATTACCTCAAGATAGGAGATTGGGGCTTTTTGTTTGGATAAGAACAATTTGATGTATTGTGAATGAGGAGGACTGTTTGGTCTAAGGAGGAGCCTTTAGCTTCTGTTTTATTTCCCTTTGCTTTAAGGTGTTTTGAAGCAGGGTGCTACTGCTGGCATGAATATAAATGTGATTTGTGTTTATGCATATTGATGGCATATTGTTCATGATTAGTCTTGTTTAATTGAATATGATTCAATTTCATGGTTAACTTATGAGTTACCTCTGATTCAAAACTGCATTAAACACCAGTTGCTAGTTTATTTATACCGAAAGGAATGTGTATTCCTGTATGAGTAATCTGAATGCAAGAAAGCTCTAATACAACCTTGTTCATCTATGAACTCAGTAATTGATTCTTTTGGACTTGGAATTTATTTATGGTGTTTAATCTCTTTTATATTTCTCTTGCAGGATAGATTAAGATAGCTAGGACTAGATTAGAGTAGTTAGAAGTAGCGTAGATATAATTTAATACATAGAGGTTAGCTATTTCATTTTGTTGATTTAATCGAAGTCTTCCTCCTGGAAGCAATCTATCAACACATTTAACAGTTTATGGGGTCCCTTAAAACCCGTTGGAACTAGCCATTCCCAATGAAAGCAGGCCTAATTGGGGCTTGCGATCGGGTTAGTTCCCCTTGTTGGTATAGCGAACATTCACCATGTCAAAACTTCCTAGTCAGCAATCCTACACCCAACCTGCAAAAGTTTTACATGTTTGGGAAAATGATCAGAATGCGATATTGTGAACATGCAATATTGGTTTTGAGCGATTCAAGTTGCGTTGGATTCAAGTCGGTGATATCTACATTTTGGCACCAATTTCGAACACTTTTGAACACTTTCATTTCTGAGCACTTTAATGATCCCTTGGATCACTCCTCCCCACTGGAAGCTTTTGGACCTCCAAAAGACTATTTTTAGTCAAAAAATAGATGAGGGTACAGTTCCCTCACCCTTCCAATCTCAATCCATTTGGATTTTCTTGGATTTGTACCTTTGAGCCCCACATGAAGGTACTCCACGTTCCCTCTTCTTGAAGTTCTTGTTTTTCTATCAAGGATAGTATCTTGCTGCAATTCTTCAAGAAATTTAGGAGAGAAATATTCTATTGAAGGAATATGAACATTCTCTCCTTGATATTCAATCAAAGGAGGCTCATATAATCTCAAATTCTCAACATTAACAACTACATAAATTTGCATATATGGAGGCAAATCCAACTAGAAGGCATTATTACCAATCTTTTCTAAAATCTTAAAAGGTCCATACCTGATTGGTTTTAGTTTTTTACCTTCTCCTTGAAGCCTCTCCTTGCTAATGTAAAGCCAAAAATTCATCTCCAACTTGAAAACTGTGGTCAACACAATGCTTATCATGCCTTGTCTTGAATCTTTTCCAATTGTTCTTGAACCATCTGATGCACCAATTGAACTTGTTCAATGAATCACTTGGCCTTATCAATGTCACTATGTCCATCAATAGCAACATATTTCCCAAAGATAAAATCTAAAGGAGATTTTGGTAAGTATCCAAAGCATGCCTCAAATGGAGATGTTTGAGTCGATGAATGCTTGGCTCGGTTGTAAGCATGTTGAATGTAGTGTAAGTGTTCATCCCAAAGCTTAGGATGTTTGTTGCAATAACCATGAAGAAGATGTACTACTATTATTTTCACCACTTTTGTCTGACCATTGGTTTGTGGATGGAATGTTGTGCTCTTCTTCAACTTGGTGTCCATGAGTCCCCATAAGCTTGACCAAAATTTCCCGACAAATCGAGAATCTCGATTATAAATAATAGATGTGGGCAACCCAAAATGCACCCATACATTTTGAAAGAACATTTGTGCAGTTTGTTCAACTGTAACCTGCTTCTTACAAGGCATCAAAATACACATTTTGTTGAAACGATCCACCACAACATAAAGATAATCATGATTTTTCCTAGACATAGGTAGCCCTCCTACAAAGTCCATAGAAACACTTTCCCAAGGACAAGAAGGAACTAGAAGTGGAGTATACAATCCTAAATTTCTATTGCTAGGCTTACTAGTAGCACACAAAGAAAATCCTCTTACATATCGTGACACACTTTCATTCATATGAGGCCAATAACAATACCTCTGTAATTGTGCCACCATCTTGCCTACACCAAAATGGCCAGCAATAAGAGAAGTATGCACTTCCCTTATGATGTTGACTCTTTCACCCTATGGAATGCATAGCTTGCCAAGATGATACAACAATTTATCATGAACATGGTAATCTAATTCCTCTACTTGGTTGCCTTGACACAAAGTTGCATATACATCCTTAAAATCTTCATCTAAAGCATATTGTTCAACATAGCTCTCATGCATGATAGAATTATGCTTAAGAATAATTGATGCACTAACAATTGGTCTAGATAACATATCAACAACTTTGTTATATATACCTTTCTTATACCTTATCACCAAGTGGAATTGCTGCAAGAAACCCATCCATCTGAAATGTCTCACTTGTTGTATCTTGGTTTGTGATTGCAAGTATTGAAATGGTTGATGATCAGCGTGAATGATAGTTTTGTTTCCCATCAAATAGTGTTTCCATTTTTTCACACTTTGCACCAAAGAATACAATTCTTTGTCATATGTTTGATAGTTAACTACTGCACCATTAAAAGTTTCAGAATGGTAACAAATAGGCTTACCATGTTGCATCAAGACTGCTCCCATAACATAGTCACTTGCATCAGTTTGTATCTCAAAAAGGTGTCTTAAATCAGGAAGTGCAAGAACTGTTGTTGTACTGATTCTCTCTATCAATGAATCAAAGGATTTCTGCTGCTTGCCTCCCCACTGAAAAACTTCTTTCACACTTTTCAAGGCATGTAATGGAATTGCAATTGATGAGAAGTTAGAAATGAACTTTCTCCAATATTGGGTTACTCCCAAAAATCTTCTAACCTCTGTTACATTATTGGGTTTAGGCCAATTCACAATGACTTTGACCTTTGAGGGATCTATTTTCAATTCACCCCCTCAAATAATATGACCCAAATATACTAACGAGGTTTTTCCAAATTCACATTCAGACATCTTTAAAAACAACTTTTCTTTCTTTAAGACATCTAAGACTTGCTTAACATGTTTGACTTGCTGTTCACGAGTCTTGCTAAAAATCAGTATGTCATCTAAGTAGATTATCACAAATTCATCAAGAAAATGTCTTAAGACATCATTTATAACTCTCATGAATGTTGCAGGAGCATTACAAAGCCCAAATGACATAACCAACCATTCAAACAAACCTTGCTTTATTTTGAAGGTTGTCTTCCATATGTCTCCTTCAACAATCCTAATATGATGATAACCACTTCTCAAGTCCAACTTAGTGAAATAAACAACATCTTTCAATTGATCAAGTAAATCATCAATTCGAGGAAGAGGGTAACGATTCTTTACTGTAATCTTGTTCAAGGCTCTGAAATCCACACATATGCGCCATGTACCATCTTTCTTTGGTACTAAAACAAGTGGAGGCCATATGGTGATGTGCTTGGTCTAATGACCCCTTTATCAAGCAACTCTTGGATTTGTTTCTTGATTTCTGCATTCTCCATGACTGACATCCTGTACATGCCAATGTTTGGAAGAGGACAATATTGCTACAATTGGATCTCATGTTGGATTCCTCTTTTAGGAGGCAATCCTTCAAGTTCCTAAAACATCTTATCATAGGTGTTAACAACCTCAATAAAATCAGATTTTAATCTTGCATCACATCCTTGGAAGGCTTCATTTTCAACATTCTCTTTGGGTTTGATCATCAAGAGTACAAAATTCTTACTAGCATTAACAAGCCTCTTCATTTGTCCAACATTCACAAGAGATAAATTCAACTTCTTATTATGTGCTCTAACAATGTACTCAATCCCATTTTTAAACAAATGATATTTGTTCTCATGGCGATGAAAGATGGCTCTCCTATCATATAAATATGGGCTTCCCAAAACAATACCACAAATGTCAAGTGGAATTACATCAAGCTATACCTCATCTATAAAGTTGTAGTGATGGCAAATTTCAGTTTACATCTTTTTGTCACATGCAATTTTGCATTGTCACATATCCAACCTAAAGGATAAGGTTTAGGATGAGGAATGGTTTCCAAGTTTAATTTCTTAACAATGTCTTCTAAAATAAGGTTTGCTTGTGATCCACTATCAAACAAAGTATCTATCTTGGTATGTTTTGAAATGAATCTAATGTGGAAAATCTCTATTCTTTCTTTTCTTGTTGGGTTCCATTGAGGTTCCTAGAAGAACTAGTACTTGTAATAGAGTCCTTATCTTTAAATCCCATGGCCGTGATCTTTTTTCATCCTCGGAATTAGATCCTAAATCATGTTGTGTAGTTGCAGTAGTCTTTTGTTTCCCTTTTTTGTTAAACATTTTGGGTCTCATCTCAAGATGAAGTTTCCAACAATGGTCTTCATCATGGCCTTCTTTTGAACAATGTTTACATGTGAGTTTTTCTCCCTCCTTCTTGACTGAAGCATTCTTCTTCCCTTTGCCTTTGAATTTCCTCTTTCCTTTGTCTCCACTCTTAAATGACTTTTTTCTGCCCTCTTGGGGAACATTCTTCCTTCTTACTTCTAAATGAGTTGCATGTACACAAACTTCATCTAGCTCTTTTCCTAAATCTATACCCAAAATCAAAGCTCTTTTCCTAAATTCTTGAGTATAGCTTTGCACACTTTGACTCTTAGCTTGTCTAAAGTTTTTCCAATCCATTATAGCCTTTTGCATGTATGCTAATGGATAAAATTGTCTTCTTATTACAACAACAAATTCATTCAAAGAGGATAAAACCTTACCACTTTTCTTCATGTCCTCTTGAACTTTGGTCTCCCACCAAATGAATGCTGCACTTTCCAACCTAAGAGAAGTAAGCTGAATTTTGGTTGCATCATCCTTGATTCTTTGTATCCTGCAATACACTTCAATCTGACGAACCTAATTATCTAATTTCTTAGCATTTACCTCTCCATTGTACATAGGCAATTCAAAATTTATGTCAAGCTATAACAAAGGAGTTTTACCATGTCCCTTTTGAGAATCCCGAGGTGTTTGTGAAGGGGTAGAAGTAGAAGAAGATGAGCGTGATGATGGAGGTGAAGGTGGTGGCTTGTCACCATCCCCTCCATTCCCTTTTGGAGGTTTCTCTCAATTTCCTCCATTTCCTTTTGGAGGTTTTGAGCTTTCTCCTTGCACCCTTGAGTTCCTCTCCTCATAAAGAACTTTCACCATTTCAAAGAAAGCTTTTTTAAAATTTCTCTCATCTTCATACATCTCTTTGTGACCTTCTTCACGTGCCATGACTAGTGAAGCTTGAGATATGTGTGTTCTTGAAACAATTTGAGACCTTGGCTCCACAAGCTATCCTTCTCCTCTTTTGAGATTCAACCTTGTAAGCATCAAAAAACACTTGCAAACAAAATCAAACCTTCAAAATAACCTTGGGCTCTGATACTAAACTGATCTGTTATACAAACTTGAAGGTGATAGAAAATATGTAAGTAAATTTTTATGTCTTTTAGGCAATGGATCACTTTGAAAAAACACATAAAATAATATTTTTAAAACTCAGTATACAACATAGAAAACAAAGACTAATATACCATATACAGTAACACAAGACAACAAAATGATAAAGGAGTTCACCCCTCTTGGGCTACATCTCCTAGTCCAACTTCCAATGTTGGGCCTCTTTCATTAAGTGCTCAAATTTGTGTTTACATGGATTTACAATGCTCAAAATGTAAAAATAATGTCTCCAATGGCTCCAAAACAGTAAAAAAAACCCCAAGTTAGGCTCTTGTTGGGCTCAATTTGGCAAAACACTGAAGAAGTTATGCTTTAGAGAAGTTTTGCTGCTAACTTCTCTACAAATCAGACTCCTCTGCTAACATACGATATTGGTTTTGAGCGATTCAAGTTGCTTTCGATTCAGGTCGATGAGATCTACGTTTTGGCACTGGTTTTGATCACTTTCATTTTTGAGCACTTTATTGATCCTTTGGATCATCAAAGGGATTTTTTGTGGTAAAATTTGACAATCAGACATATTTGGATTTTGTCATAAATGAGGGACCATGGTTCTTGGGATGGGCGGGCCTCTTTGTAACACCATGGTTCCTCGGTTTCGATGCCAATACAATGGTGGTTATGGAAATGCTAGTATGGGTAAGGTTACATAATCTCCCTCTTCCTTTATGGCACCACCAAGTCTTATAAGACATTGGAAATTCACTAGGGAGATTCCTAAAGATGGACCGAGAAAGAATTAAGAAACATATCTTTACTTTTGCTCATATATGTGTGGAGATAGACTTAAGCAAAGACCTTCCAGATCATGTCCATCTTACTCACCAGGATTTTAAGTGGACTCAATGGTTAGATTTCAAAAACACTGTTTTCAGGTGTCGAATCACCAATTAGACAGGGCACTTATAGACTGCATGTCCACAAAAAAAGAAACGAACAAAAAACGACCACAAAAGCCAAAAGGATGGCAATTTCCTGAACCACAATCTTCTGACGATGAAGATGAAGAAATGAATGAGAGCAACTAACAACCAGAGACACAGAATCAACAAGATCCCCAAATGAAGGAGGAAGAAGAGAAACAGAAGGACTCAACCACATATTCAAAGGAACCAAATGACTTAGCAGTGATCCAGTCTCCTGGAACTCAACACGAGGGAAAGAGCAATAGGCAAGCTATAGGTGGATTAAAGAGAACACATGTTTCTGAAAGTTCAAAATGTGACAAGGAAGCACCAACAATTCTAGAAGGAGAAGAGTTAGTAACTGTAAAGGCCACTCCATCTTATGGGGTATGACAAAAAGTAAAAAAAAGAAGGTAAAAAATAAAAAAAACTAGTTCATCTCGGTAATTATTTTTTTGTTTTGTTTTTTTGGTAGTGAGACTACCATGAGTGCTTCTAGCACATTCAAATCGTCTTGAAGGACAACCATGAGTGCTTCTAGCACATTCAAATGGTCTTGAAGGACTACCATGAGTGCTTCTAGCACATTCAGATGGTCTTGAAGGACTACCATGAGTGCTTCTAGCACATTCAGATGGTCTTGAAGGACAATGCTTGAATGCACTTGTGCATATGCTTATGTAACTTTTTATTTTTATTAATAGAAAGTTGCCATTTTTCCTTGAAAATAAAATAAAAAATATGATTATGGAGTTATTATTTTAGACCATTACATCTCCCCTAGATTTTTTGCTTTTAGATTTAATTTAAAAAATGTTATAAAATTAAATTAAAATAAAATATTTAAAAAATGTTGACATACAATCTTTTTTACATTACATCTAACACCTATACATCTCCCCCATACTAAGCTTAGAGCGTCTCTCAACACAACAATAATATGATATTTTAGATAAAAATATATATAATTGAAATACAAAATAATGTTGTAATTTAACTTTTATATATATATATATTTTTAATATATTTTTGAATTTATTTTATATAAAATTTATTAAAATCACAAATTTTAACTATAAAATATATACCATATATATATTGATCACACAATTTATTTACCTATTAAAAAACACATTTTGAAAAATTAAAAATCATTACTCACTAAAATTATGTCAATAAATTTTTTAAAAGAAAAGCACACGAGTGCACGGGTCATGCGGTTGGGCAGTCGACTTTCACGCATCCCACCAATGATCGATTCCAATATGTGGCCTTGTGGCTTATAACGTTTCATTGAGAATGTATATCAGTATATTGTGATTGATGTGATGATTTCACTCAGCACTTTCGGTTGTTGTATCTGCTTGCTTCAGCATATATATATATGTAAATATAGGATATACTCCCCTTAAAAAAAACAAAAAAACAAAAAACATTCAAAATTCTTTAAAAGAAAAACCAAAAATCAAAAGATATAAAAATTAGATTTCACACGAAATAATACTCTTTATTAATAATAATAAAAATGAAACTCCAAAATGAAATAGTGCTCTCCGCACCTCACTTTAACTTTTCCTTTCTCTTTTCTTTGTACATGTTAAAAGCTACATAAAATGACGGACTCCGAAATCTTTATTAAGTCTGAAAATATCATTCTAAGATCCGCATGTTGAAGCTTCACTTCGTGGTTCATGGTCCATTGCAAGTGAAAGAAAAGGAGCCCTGCAGTACGCATACCTGCGTGACGCTGCTCAATTCGCCGAGAAAACATCTTTTCGATCGCTCTGCCGGTATGTATATCTTGAAAAATGTCCTATAAATTCATTCTCCGCTTTCTCTGTGTTATTCTGTATGATGGGTTCTTTTTGGTTGCAGAAAATTATCAAAATGCCCTTCTATCTTGCTGTTCGATTAATACTATATTTCATCAGCATTTTGATTTGTTTTGAACTTCTCTTTCCATTTTCTTTTGGCAGAGACTCTCTGTTGAACCATTTTTAGGGTTTAGGCTTGTCAGGCCGCCTAATTATTTTTCCCATGATCAGAAACTTATACAAGAACTAACTGTTTGTTCGTAGACCATCTCAATTTTTGGATTGAGAGCATACCATCAAAAGTTTCGATTTACATTTCCGCACCGGCCTTCTTCCGAGAAAACACTATATTTCTTTGACCTAGGGTTTAAATTTTATCTTTCAGATAGCAAAACACTATGCATGCCATATAATGTTTTTCTTTTCTACAATATTTGTAAGTGTTGTAAAATTAAGAGTCTTTGACATAGGGTTTGAATTCTATCTTTGAGATAGGAAAAACTAATCCAGGTCACATACTTTGTTTTTTTGTTTAAGATTGGTAATGATGTAAAATTAAAATTGTTTGATCTAGGGTTTCACATTGATCACTGAGACAAGAAAAGTCAATACAGGTTATTTGCACTGATGTAAAATTAAAATTCTTGGAGCTAGGTATGAATTTTATCTGTGACTGAGGGAACACTAATGCAGGCTATATAGGTCTGTTTTTTTTAAGGTTTGCAGTAATGGCATCGATCCCTGCAACAACGGAGTCTCTTAGTCGTGCATTGGACATTAAGGATACCGACCCTGCAGAGTCAATTTCTATCCTTCGTCAGATAATTGAAAACCCTTCTTCATCCTCTGAAGCTATCCGGGTCAAGGAGCAGGCGATTTCCAACCTTTCTGATCTTCTCACACAGGAGAAGAGGGGGGAAGAGCTGAGGAGTCTCCTGACACTTTTACGCCCCTTCTTTTCTCTGATTCCAAAGGCTAAGACTGCTAAGATTGTCAGAGGAGTAATTGATGCGGTTGCAAAGATCCCGGGAACATCACAGCTTCAGATAACTCTATGTAGGGAAATGGTGGAATGGACGCGTTTGGAGAAACGAACATTTTTAAGGCAAAGGGTTGAAGCAAGGCTTGCTGCTTTATTAATGGAAAGCAAAGAGTACTCGGAAGCTTTAACTCTCATTTCTGGTCTGGTAAAGGAGGTTAGGAGGCTGGATGATAAGCTGCTTCTTGTTGATATTGATTTATTGGAGAGTAAACTTCATTTCTCTCTTAGAAATCTTCCAAAGGCTAAGGCTGCCCTAACTGCAGCCAGAACAGCTGCGAATGCAATATACGTTCCACCTGCTCAACAAGGGACTATTGATCTTCAGAGTGGTATTCTTCATGCCGAGGAGAAGGATTATAAAACGGGTTTCAGCTACTTCTTTGAGGCATTTGAGGCTTTTAATGCTCTCGAGGATCCGCGTGCAGTATTTAGTTTGAAGTACATGCTTTTGTGCAAGATCATGGTCAACCAAGCTGATGATGTCGCTGGTCTCATTGCTTCAAAGGCAGGTTTGCTCTATATGGGAGTGGAATTGGATGCAATGAAAGCTGTTGCGGATGCACACTCAAAGCGCTCTTTGAAAGATTTTGAAGATGCACTTAAAACTTACCAGGCACAACTAGAGGAAGATCCTATTGTTCATAGACACCTGTCTTCTTTGTACGACACCCTTCTGGAGCAGAATCTCTGCCGTTTGATTGAACCTTATTCAAGGGTTGAAATATCACATATATCTGAATTGATTGGATTGCCCATGGAAACTGTGGAAAAGAAGCTCTCTCAGATGATTTTGGAGAAAAAATTTGCTGGGACTCTTGACCAGGGTGCAGGTTGTCTTATTATTTTTGATGATCCAAAGCCAGATGCCATCTTCTCCTCCACTTTGGAAACGATTTCAAACATTAGCAAAGTTGTAGACAGCCTTTACCTAAAGTCAGCAAAGATTATGGCCTAAGCTAAGCTTATTGGTTTGCATCTCTATGTCAAAAATCGGGGACTTAGATTTCTGATAAGCAGGGAAGTTGTAAAAGGAGTGTGATTTCATTGGAGTTTGATAAAACAGTAATTTTTTCCAATTTTTTCCTTTTGTTTTAGTTTGAATGTTGATTGGCAAGACCAGTATTGATTTTTCAGCTTCTGTTCTTTTGGTTTTGTTTAAATGTTGATTGGAAGGAAACAGTTTCTTTTGCTCCTGGCTGGAATGGGTTTTTAACAGGAAGCTATCACGATAATCTATCAAGTTCATTTAAGAAGATCTCTTCTTATGGGTAAAATGCATAAAGATGAATTGTGTATCTTCAACATCTTAAGTAATCATGTCAAGCTCTGCAAGATGTGTAGCTTATCCTGTAAAACGAATACTGTTTCCAAGGCACTGTAACTCGCTGGACTACAAAATTAAGTAATTGAATTTGCACATTTTCTTTATGGTTCTGCTTCAGAACATAATGTGTGATTCATATTATGTTTGTTGTTCCATGGATGAGACTCATCTATAGTTTCAATTCTTCAATTTGGAAGCTAATGCAAACCAGCAAAAAATAACTCTGTTGTTTTAAAACATTATGCTTAGCAGTGATGGAGTAAAGCAATATTTAATGTCCATCTTCAGAATGTGAAATTAATAGTAGATCAAAACGTCAAAGCACTGATGCATCCGAAATATTTGCAGGAAAACAGTATCAGCAATGTAAAGTCTGAGTGAGGTCATCTTTCCTCTTACCTGAAGTTTGAACTCAGACTAAACAAATTATGATTTGCGATATATAATTTCTGCCAATAATAGGCAGTTTAGTTTACTTGTAATTTGTTGGATAGAAAGGTTGATTGTGAATGGGTTCATGTATGCTACAAGTGCGAAGAACTGGTGTTCTCACATTTCGGTAATTTGTCTCTTGGGCTTATTTATAGAATTGCTGTCTGCATATAGTTCTTTTATATGTTCCGATCATTACTTACTGTAGAAAGTTTCACACCTTCGGTTGCAAGGTTAACAACTAAGATCAATTGCTTTTTAGGTTGACCAAAACCTAGATACTCACTGGTGTCCATAAACCATTATCTGCCATCCATGCAGATAATCTGATCTGTGGTAGCTTACTTCTGCTAGATTTATGGTCTCCAAAGAAGAGCCTATGTCTGACCCTTAAAAAATGGCATCAGTTGCTAAGTTCTTGTTAGCTTGAATTCATTGTTTTGTGAAATTTCATACATATGCTCTAGTTTGAAGATTTTTTAGTGAAAAATTAAAATTGTACAAGGGTATTTAGCACACTCTCTAGATGTTTTTATGCTCCCCTGAATGCAAACTTGGCTTCGCAGGTCCTTTCTGCAATAGACTTAGACAATGTGTTAATGATTTGGCTTGAAGAATGCTCCATATTCTCTCTTTTCAATATAAGCATAGCTCAGGATTCTTAAAAAACACATTTTGCTGGTTATAGTTTGAATCTATCCTTTGGATTTCATTCATGAGCAAGGAGTTTAGTTTTGGTCATCCTTTCTTCATAACAATTCTTGAATGTATGAAAAAGATCTGATTTCCCTCACCAAGTAAAATCATTAAGTTGCAAAGTTTATGGCTATATAAGCAGCCTTTGGAGGATACATCCTGTATCTCCCTTGCACTACATGAACCTTTAACAATTGACAATCTTCGCTTGCCCAAGTAGTAGAAACGTCCTGTTTTCCCAAGCACTTTATAAACCTTAAACAACCCTATGTCTTTTTGTTAATTGACAATATTCCCTTGCCCCACTGCTAGAAGCAAAGTCTCAAGTTCAATTACATAATCTATGTTCTGCATTAATTGATGAAGGAATCTCTAATTAAACTTTTGTATTAAGCACATGATTAGGCAATTACTTTTCCTGTTATGCATCTCTTGAGCCGGCATGGTGCTCATTGAAGGTTCTGAAGTTGCATTTAAAATGTAGAAGGAAGAACTAGAGAAAGATCCATTGGTCAGCAGATCTGTTTTCTTTATACAGCTCTCTTACAGAGTAGAACCTCTGCTGCCCTATGTAACCTCTATCTAGGATTGAAGTGTCATATATAAGAGTTGACTGGGTTGCCTACAGTTCTGTGGAAAAAAGCCCCCTCAGATAATTTCGGAGAAAAGCTTTGCTGCGACTGTTGATCCAGGTTTAATCATGTATTTTAGTTCTGTTCCTCCATTTCTCTTATTCTAGTTCATCTTCCAATGTTAGAAGAGTTTAGATGACAATATGCCCTGAACGATTATGTCTTAGAATTATTAGGCTACATCTTTAACAGATTATATGTCAAATCCTAGTGACTGTTAAATCTCTGAACATGGAATTGGGAAAGATGTGTGCTTTCGTTGGAGTCTATTAAAATATTAATTTCTAAATATTTGTTGTTTTGGATGATTTGAATTTCTGGTGGCAGGGCAGTTTGTCTTTTACTCTTGGCCGCAACACAGATTTGAACACATTTATCTTGATCATGGATTGGGTGCGGTTAAGTGGTTCATACTCTTGATAACTCTGTATGTTGAAATTCCATACATTTGATATCTTAGCCATGTGTTATCTCCATTTAATATATAATGTGAAGTATGTGTATATTTGGAATACTGATGAGTCATGTCGAGTTACTTTGTTCTCTTTTAGAGTTGTAGACTTGTAGTGTATAGGCAAAAGCCCTTTTCTAAGGCATTACGGTTCATTGGATTGCAAAACTAAGAACACAATATTATATTCATTTGTTGTTTGTGCTGTTGTCGACTTTTTTATCTTTATTTTCGTTTATATTTATGATTTATTTACTGTTTTTTTAAATATTAATTTCACGCAGTAAATATTTTGGGGAAAATGATCAAGGTATTCTTCGTTCTGAGGATGGTATTTGGCATAAATCAAATTCATAGGATTTAGAGTAAACTGAAACCAGATTTTTCAGGATCTGATGTTGATAATAATGAAGAACTCAACTGGTGAGAAATGATTCTGGGTAGAGGGGCCAACACTTCCCTCAAATTGTCTTAACCAAATCCAATTGACAATTGCTGTAAAGTTGCACCTATGTTTGTATCTTTTCAATTTGACAGTTATTACAAACAAATAATTAATCTGGAGGTCATAATTAAGAAGTTAATAAAATATAAGTACTGCATATTTAAATGTTTCTCTTCATTGAGCATGGCAATAACAGTAGATTCTCCGCATTAATGCATCCAAATTCTGTTTAAGAAAACAAGATCAACAAGGCCAAACAGGACTAAGGTCAACCTGTCTTAAATGTTGAACTAATTTTTTCTGTGATTTTTATTTCACATTCATATGCATGTTACTTATTTTTCAATGTAATTTTGGTGGATGGTTATCTAGCCATTATTGTATAGACATCAAATGCCAGGAATTAAGCTTCCTGCATTTTAATTAGTTTCATCTCCTTTGCTTTACGGTACTTTTTGAAAAAGGGTTTGATGTATTTGAGAATGTACACAGAATTTTGTATAATGGGAAAAATAAAAACGTCATTAGAATTTGAGAAAAATGATTCAAAGCCAAAACATTTTAGTGTGCCGACATTTCCAAAAAGGAAACAGAAAAGGCATTGCTGATTCTCAAGGAAATTTGTTTGTTGTATCCTCATTAATTTATGGTCTTCAATGAATAGGGTCGGTCTTCAATAAATAAGGTCTCCACTTAATCATTGATCTAAAGCATAGGTTTCTTATTTTAATTAAAGTTAGTTGGTTTTCTGGTATATATATATATATATACATATATCACTGTTTTTCTGGTATTGGTTTTCTGGATCTCTTTCATGGTTACTAGACAGTGTTATGAATTTTGTAATTAAGTTTTTTGTTTTATTTTTTGATTCCAGTAATTTTTAATTGTTATTATTATTATTATTATTTTTTTTAGATTAGACGGTAGAATATAGTGTTTTGTGCAGATGCTCCACTCATTACTCACGCTTTCCTGATGATGGGTGGAGTGTCCACCTGAAATGTTGGATGTTTAAGATATTCTACACTGTAGTCCAGAATCAAGATAGCAATATGAATTCCTTCTGTGGAAATCTGCATACTCAATTTATAACTCCATTCCATTGAATGAATAAAAAAATTGATGAAAATGCTACAATTGATCATGAGACTAAGAATTGGTGCCTTGTGAGATTGATTATATCCTCAAGACTAGGAGCATTTGTACCATAAAGCCACCATCAATCAATTGAATTGTTGTTCCTATATCCAACTCTTTCTCCGTGTGTAAGCCAAACATATCTCGCCTATGTGAAAATTAAAAATGGGGTAAACTGAAACTATAGATTGAATCCACTTTCATCAAGTCCATTTTCTCATACTCTCCCCCAATACTAGGTTTTCCATATCCATATGACAATGTATCATCACATCAAGTCTATTTTCTCATCATCTCACCGAATCTTGGGTTATCCATATCTATATAACAAAGCATATCACGTGGTGTCCTTACAAATCTCTCAACAAATTTAACATCTGCCCAAAAATGATCCATAATCAAACAGTACACCTCAATCGCTTATGAGGTGCATTCTGTCATTGCTCTCATTATCGAAACTAATGTAACGCTTCACCTCCTATAGCTATTGAGGCAAAAGATTGTGAAAACTTATTAATTGTTTAAGCAAACTCCATTTTGGCGAACTTGATTGGAATGGCTCGTGAATGGTTATTTTTACATATAAAAGTTGAACATTGGCCATTCTCAGTTAGCGATTAATTACACTCAAGTTTCCAAATTTTTCCAATGCATTATTCGAAGATTACATCACAACGGTGTTAGAATTTTTTTTATTTTTTATTTTGGGTATATGAAGAGTACAAAAAAATGATTCAGAATTGTACACACCTAAATTTGGACAACATTAAAGGGCTCACTTTCACAATTATTTCACTGATTGGTGTCAAGAAATTATGTTAGGGAATTTATCAAAATTTATAAATTATAGATATCTCAATAAACCAAAATCAAAATAATCAAAAATCAAAATCTATTTTTTCATTTCATTGATAATTTGGACGACACTAAATGACCCCATCTCAATGACCTCACATAATTGGTGTCCAAAAACTATTTTTGGGGTACATGTCAAAATTTATAAATAATAGATTGTATTGACTAATCAAAATTGAAATTAATGTAAATTAACAATGATTTAGAACATAAACACTAACATGTACACTTTTTTATCTCAGAACCTTGCTTTGCAAAATAGGGTAGAATTATTAATAATTTGGACAAAATTGGCCCCACTTCACAATGGTCTCATGTAATTGGTCCATTGTGGAGGGGGCGATTTTTTATTAACTTGAACCATGGATGGTCTTTACAAAATATGCACTAGATATGGAAGAGACAATAATGTTTATCGTTAGATAATCCCAATAATTTTTTCAATTCTCTGTAAAAATTGAACATCAATCCACATCAATCCACATTACGATATGCCTTCAATGATGACTACATTTCAATGTGTGCTTTTTCCTTGTCAACCAACAAAATGCATAGCCTCGCAAATTTGTGAGCTTACTATGTTGGTTCACCATTAATATCATGAACAACCATTTGCTCAAAATAGGGTAAGTGGTTGTATAGAAAGGGATTTAACATGTAAGAAAAACATTTGTTATTCCAAGATCAACAAAATCTTTGCAATTGCATGTCAAACATATCATAAATGTTAATAATTGTAACTTTCCTATGTGATGTAATAAGAATATATTTTTCATGATTTTGAAGGCACATGTTCATCACCGCAGATTTCATCATCATATGGCGTTGACCCCTTTTCAAAGTCGTCATTATAACATGAAGTTTTCTCCCCAGGTACAATATATCTTTCCTACTCTCTCTGTGCTTCAAGGAGTTTATCAACTGCACAATACAAAACCCATACAATTTCTTGTATTTTTCATAAAATGATTTCTAACCCGTCTACTTGTCCTTGCATTGCACAAGAGCATTCTTTTTGATTTCAAAATTTCCCTTGCATCTTTGGGCTCCTTTGTCTTCAATATAATTCCACAAGCAATAGAAAGGATTCAACGAAGCCATGGAAGATAAATTTGAGCAAATCATTCAAGAAGAATACACCATGAAGACTTGGAATGTTGAGAAATCCCCTTGCTGCAAAAATTTTGAATACTAGATGCACCAAACAATCCTCAACATTTTCTATAAATTCCATAAAATAAAAATTACATCAAAACCTTATTTATTTTCCTATTATCCCTGCCGTAGTAGGTATTATGCATTAGGTTTCATGCTGACCATGTATTATTTTGGTCAAATATATCAAATAATTTTTAATCTCATAATGTTGAACTTTATCAATTTTTTTTTTTATTTATGGCTATTTTTTCTATTAGCATTTATCTGTAATGCTATTGGGTATAATTTTAAAGATCTTATTGAACAATGCCTCGTAATTGGTGATAACCCAATTTAATGTTCACACTGCACAAATATTAAAATTTGTACTTGAACAAAGGTAGAGCAAGAGTGCTGCATTTGGAATAGCTTGCTTTTGTGTGCAATCTCTGCTCCTATGAATCAGAGTCGCTACTGTCGTGGCCTGAGCGAGAGGTTTTTCTTTGGCCATTTGAGAAAAACCCCATGGCTTCAGAAAATCGAAATTGCTCACAAACAACTTAAACAAAAAACATAAAAAACCTTGTGTAAAATACCCAACCTAAGTACAAATTCAAAACCCTGGACTTGCATTGTGTGGGCACGTGGCACTCCAAAGTGCCACGACATCGTCAGAAGGCCATAGGATTATGAGTGTACATTGTGGGATTCGAAATCATTAAAATGACATGTGTCAGGGAGAACAACATTGGCAAGTTCTGTTCCTTGTATGTTGATGTGACTTAAGTAATATAAATAATTTATCTTAATAAATTAATATAAATTATTTTAATATAGATTTCCATAGGATTACGAGCGTATGTTGTGGGATTCGAAATCATTAAAATGACGTGTGAGAGCGAACAACATTGGGAGTTCCGTTCCTTGTACATTGATGTGACCTAGGTAATATAAAGAATTTATCTTAATAAATTAATATAAATTATTTTAACATTAATTTATTAAAACATCCATTACATTCAATTTATAAAAATGTAACTCTTTTTTAAAAGATAAGTTTAACATTGACAATGATTTTAGAAAAAAATAACAATGTAATGTCATTTGAAAAAAATTAAACATAACATCATCACATTAAGATGCCAACTAGTGACCACAAATTTTCCCTTCAAACAACAAAAGTAATTGATTTTAGAAAAAAATAACAATGTAATGTCATTTGGAAAAAATTAAACATAACATCATCACATTAAGATGCCAACTAGTGACTACAAATTTTCCCTTCAAACAACAAAAGTAATTGATTTAACATCCTACCATTATCATCGACGGTTAAGATTTTCTTTTGTATATAATACACTAAATTTCAAGAGAAGTGACTTTTATTTTAATATAAAGCAATGCACTGATTTATTTTCAATAACTATATATATATATATATATATATATGGTCTATCCTAACCAAATAAAACATTAAAAACCCTTTGATGTTAATATTCTATGTCAATCTAAAACAAATCTAAATAAATTTCGGTGTATTTTCTATATAACTTTATATATATATATATATAAACAATTTAGCTTGTGCTAAGCGAATAAAATATTAAAAACCCTTTGGTGTCAATATTATAGGTCAATTGAAAACAAATCTAAATAAACTTTGGTGTCAAAATTATACGAGGATATTGACTATTTGTTTGATTATACTATTGTCTTTAGAAATTTATTTAATGATTTTCTAAAATTTTAAAGTTCTTCTAAATATGAGTATATTTGTCATTTTAAGAATTAGTTATATATATATATTTGAAATCTTGATCATTTTTAATCATAATTAGATAGTTTGTTATTTAATGTATAAATGTTAAAATTATGTCAAGCTTTTGGTTATGAACATTTATTAATCAATAAAATTTAAATTAATCTAATTATTAATTTTAACACTAATTTAAATTTAATATTTTTATTTTAATTTAATTACATTTAAACTAATTACCATATAGCTTTGTTCTCGTTAAAATATTATAAATATTTCTTTTCTAATTTCAATTTTATTTTTCTTCTATTTTATAGATGGTTTTGCTTGCACTCTAGAGGTTGACATATTATATTTAAAAGATACATATACCTAATACAGAGTATATTTCTAGATAATCAATGCTCATGCTATGTAGGAATATGCGTATCGAGTATGAGGTACACCTACTAATATTCAGTTGAACCTTAATTTTAGATTAACACAATTTTAGTACATAAATATATTAACATATCTATTTTATCTACACAATTTATGCTCCCAACATTGAATGGAAAAAGGTGCATTTCTTTTCGTAACTGAAATAAAAAATTTGACCAACAATATACCGAATCTTTATATTTATAAGAGAAGTCTTGAGTTGGCTTCATCCAAATGAGTTAGAAAGCGCAACCATATATGCTTTTGTGCTACTAGTATACCATTATATATATAGTTTTTTACTCAATATATTAAAGAATTGAAATTAAGGTATATATATATATATATATATATATATTTCAATTCTTTAATATATTGAGTAAATTCATACATCAAACATAACCATAGTGTTCAAAATGTATTCACAAATACCATATGAATCAACTATATATTTTATTAATTTAAAAATAAACATAATATATAATTATTACAAAATATATATATATATATATATATATATATATATATATATATATATATATATATTAAAAAGTCCACAATAAGATTGAGAATAATTTAAAGTAATAAACTTTATAGTATTTTGTGCCTTAAAAAAATAAAAGAAGAAAGAAAGTAAAATAAGATTAATAGCTACAATGTAGCATAGTCTTTGTCTTTATCGTTAATTAATTGATTCTCCTTGTACAAAGCTTTTTGCGCAGTGAAAGCTCTCCGCACGTGCATTTGGTTTTTGACACGCACAATGCATCTGCACATATTTTTCCGTACAACTATTTATGTATTCAATAACGCCCTTCGGTCAATCATTGACATTCAAAGATGTTATAAAGATGTTATTAAATGATGTGGGTTCCAAATGTCGTGGGGAGGAAGCATTCCTTGCGAAATACATCCTTAAATAATAATTTAAAAAGAGATTTGTATATTTATTATTTTAATAAACCTTGCACAAATCTTTCGACACAGTCAAAGCTACGCAAGTGGTTGTGCGGAAGTCATTGTGCGTGTGCGGAGCTTTCATTGTATGGAAGAAGCTTGCTCAGCACAATGAAACTTTTCATTGTAAGCTTCGCACAATGACAACTCTGTGCAAGGAAGCTTCGCACAATGTTCCATGCTGAATAAAGTTCCTATGCATCCTCATTTTTCCACACATACTCTGTCCTCTGCACAATAAAAGCTCCGTACAATGAAACATAATAATATTATTTCGAAATTCGTAGAAAACTTTGAACGCGAACAAAACATATATTATATTAAATTCTCTACATAAGAATTTGTTAATAGCTATGCATAATTGTAGTTGCATAGAACTATGAATAAAATATATTATTAAATAAATTTGATATGGTAATGAAGTTAATGTAATTTAATTTATACATTATGTTTTTTTAGGTTTATAGTTTTTAAGTGGGGCATTCCTTGTGCGAAGCTTTCGTTGTTCGAATAATCTTTTTCTGCACAATGAAACTTTTCATTGTAAGCTCTGCACTATGAGAACTCTGGACAAGGAAGCTTCACACAATGATCCATTTCGAATAAAGTTCTCATCCATTCTTGTTGTCCCACACATATTGCATCTTCTGCATAGTAAATTGCAGACAACTCTCTGCATAAGCACAAATGTCAGTGAACATTTATCGTAGTGTACCAGAAACAAGTGCTTATGTGCTGAAGACTTTACAAATCAATTGATTAAAGAATCAGGCATATGTGTAAGGTTGTGCAAGAAGTCCATTGTGTGGAGGAAGCTTTCAAGGAATAATGTGTTGAAGTATCTAGGGCATTTGGGTTATAGTGAGATTCTTCTATCAATGATAACAATTTGTGAAGTACTTTTACTTTTCTTATTAGCACAATCTTCTCTTATTATTATTAGTGTGCGTTCTCTTACTTCATCAAACAGTTACCAAAATAAAAGGAGACAAGAACACAAGATGTTGGCTCTCAGCCAGGGAAAAAACCTCTCTCACCTAGAGAGGAAAACCCTTCTACAAATTTCTCTTATTGAAGCTTCAATTGAAAAATGTCAAACCCTAGACCCTTGACCAGATGATCCTCCAAGCAAAATACATAGTCTCTCTTCCTTTTTTCCTTCAATCAATGCCTCCTTCCTTCGCACTTCTTTCGGCAACTAACAACTCTTTTTTTGGCAACTGCAGAAACCCTAGATCTCCTTTGAGACCTCTTCTTTGGTGTCATTTTCTTCTCTTCCTCGCTTGATAGCCTTCCTTTGATGTGACACTGAGGCTAGATAACAAGGCTCTTCCTTGAGGTATACTTATGATTTAGAGGCAGATCCTCTAAACCCTACTGCAGATCTAGATTCTTGCACGTGTGGCTGATTTAGGCTTGTAATTGACCTCCTTTTGCTTCTCCCTTCCTTCGCTTGAGATGGCACCTACTTTGCTAGAGATGAAGGCCTATTTGGAGCCTCTCTTTGGCCCAATCGAACTCTATTATGTTGTTGCCCTTGTGGAATTGATGTGACTGCAGAACGACCCTCCTTTCTTCGCACGTGTGACAGAATTAGGCCCTAAAACAATCCCAAAATTTCGTATTTCTTTCTTCTCTTCTTTGCTGCCCTAGAAGCACCCTTCTTGCTTTTTTTCACACCTCTTTCTTGCCTCTTCTCTTTGCTGATTTATGAGATCACTTCTTGGTCCAATGGTGAGGTCGTACTTCTCTATATGTAGGAGTCTGTCCCTCCTTTTAGGTCCAATTGATCTCCTGGTGAGGCTGACTTGACATTTGTGCATAAAAAATCATTTCTTGAGCAGACTTGAAGAGGAGACTTGTATTTGCTTTGGAGGATCTTCTTTGACATATTTCTTTGACTCTAATACATATGTTTACATAAGTATAACATGCCCACATGGGTCTTCATCAATTACATTGATTCTTTGACTTTCCTAGAAGCACTCAAACATGTGCTTGACCTATTTTTTTTTCCCCTGGGAAAAAGTCGTAATTTTCATTAAGGTTAAGAAAATTACATTTTGCAGATGCCGTAGCATATTCAAATGCAGGCTTAAGCCTGTCGAGTTCATTTTGTAACTGCTATATACAAAAAGTCTCCACGCAGGGAGCATTCAAAATTAAGTCAGAACTATGTTCAAAATTTAAACTGGCTCTTCGCAGAGAGCAATATATACTGCTGTAATAAAAACAAAAGTTGTAGCTGTATCTACATACTGTAATGAGCAAAAAACTGCATGTGAATATAGGCTTATAGCCCATCATTCCAGTTGATCATCAAAAGGACGGTGATAATACTGATAAAATGTGGCGTCGACTTCCTCTTGGATCCACCATTCTTCCCCTATTCTGTGCGCTGCCTCTTTGGAGAGCTGGTCTGCAGTGGTGTTCTGTTCCCTGTAAATATGATGACAGACAAAAGATTCAAAGGAAGTGATCAATCTCTTTGCTTCGTCAAGAATATGTCTCAAAGCAAAAGCATGACAATGTGATGCATTATTGAGCCAATTGCAAACAACTTTGGAATCACCAAAAATCTGTAAATGTCTGCATTGTTTAAGGATAGCAAAGTGAATGATGTGCTTGGCTGAGCTGAGTTCTGCGAAGTTGTTAGTGCCTCTGCCTAAGTTAATTTGAATCTTGTAGCAGTGTCTGTCATTAATGTGAAGTATAGCTCCCCCCCCACAACCATCATCTTGGGCAGAGCCATCAAAAAAAGCCCAAGGCTTTGTATTATCAATGGGGATAGGTCTGAGAGTTCTCGGTGGGATGGTGTGGTCCTCATCAGGTAACAAATTATAATCAGCAACTGTGTGAAGAATGATCGATGGCCAGTGAGGCATTTTAAGTTGGAAGATAGATTGGTTGCGGGCGATCCATATAGCCCAACAAATCAGCAGAGGTAGGTTCTTGGCCTTGCCAGTATGCTCTAAGCACCAGTTAGACCAAGCCTCCTGAAGGGTGTTCCCATGCCATTCCTTCAAATGCGAGATATGTGTTGATATTGACTGCCAGAAGGTAATGGACGAGCTGCAGGATAGGAACAGGTGCTCTGTGCTTTCATCAGCATTAAGACATAGATGACAGCGAAAGGGTCCATAGAGTGCTTGACCTATTAAATGAGCATGAAACACAATTTTACAATTTACAAAAATAATATTTCTTTTCTTTTACAAGTACAAAGATCAAAATTACATTTATGAAGACCGAACCTAGTTACACTTTCTTCAACACTCCTTAACTAGTGAGGTATTCATAAATAACTACAATGTGTTTGGATATTTTCAATATGAAGAATTCACATAAGAGACATCGGATTAGAAATCCATCTGTTATAGCATCATAGTAACCAACATTGTTTCCACAACAAGGCCTTGACTGACAACTCTCTCTCAATAGAGCAGAGCACAATATTGGCAAGACCAATGACTATAAACACCTTCATAATTGTCTCTCAAGGTACATACCCACCCGATTGTTCATTGAGTATGGCCTTCTAGGACTATTCTTATCTTGGGTTCCCAGCCCTCAAAGAACATCGGTCCTCTTGCATATTCTTATATTGGATGCCCTAAACATCCTCAAAGAGCATCGGATGCCAGATGATTACCCAATCCTCCATTCTTTCTTAGTGAAGACAAGAATGTTGTGTCTATTTCTCCCTCTCAACCAAGGAAGATATGCCTATTCCTGAAAAGAAATGTACCCAAGCTCCTTCTGACCAGGAACTTGCCCAAGATCCCTCTTAATTAGGGACTTGTCAGAGCTCCCTCTTAACTAGGGACTCTCCTTTTCATCAGCAAATTCTTCTTCGTGGGTCCTTCATCTGCTTAATCAATTTCTTTCCTTGATGTCATGAAATTCAGTCGAGCTTCTTCCTTGTAGGGCATTATCCATCGATAACTTTCCTCCTTGGTTCGTCATGTCATTCCTTTCTTCATGGAAAGTGTCCTTCTTGGTACATATCTGGAACCTTCTTCATATGGCTACTTCTTTCTCATCATGCTTCTTTCAGGAATTTCCATCCACCACATGAATGCTAGCTGTACTTGTACTTACAACCCTTGTTCTAGTAGCTCTGCATGAACCTATATACATATTGTTCAAGAAATCAAAGCATAACATTAAATCAAATCGTACCTTACGAGATGGATTTCCATCATGACATCTTGTTGGCTTGGATCATCAACATCCTGTATTTTCACATCTCCAAGGCCTTTCTAGGTGTCAAGGGTCCTTTGATATTTTTCTTCTTTAGTCAGAATTATCGTGCCTTCTTCCGGGAGATGCCTTCAAAAAATTGTTGTATGTTGATTCCTAGTGTCCTTGGTGTCCTTTTTATCCCTGATCTCTTTTCTTATGTGCTTCTTCATAGGATTCTTAGTCAACCTCCTCATACTCCATATGAGGACATTTCTCATATTGACCTTCATCAGTGTGTGAACCATGCCTTCATGCACATTTTCAATGAAAGAGATCTATCCTTTTCTTCTTGATCATGCTTCCAGAGCAATTCCCCATGCTCATTAACACAAATGATGACATGACTTAACTGAAAACATAGATGCATACATACCTCATCTTAGTTCTTTCCTTGATCATCTCAGCTTCCTTTGACAACTTCCTAGATTGAGATTACCTCAATCCCCTTTTTCTTTGCTACATCTTTCCTTGCCTGCATATCATCCTTTCTTGAATCCCCATAAGTGGAATTCCTATCGAGACATCTGCTTTTCTTGAAAGTCATGAACCTTCTATTGAAGATTCCATCAGAGGATCCTAGTAGTCCTCATCCTGCAAATGCTCCTTTCTGTTGATGATAGTGGCCTTCCAAGATGATTCTTCTTGATCATGATCATTCCTTTATGCCTTGATGAGGTTATCCAATGGCTACATCATTCCTACATGAATATCTTTATCTGAGCTATCTCTACATAATGCTCCTATATTCTTGAAGATGCCATTCTCATAAATCATGCATTCTATCCTACTGCTAAATGTGCCTATGACACCCAAAAATTTAAAGAAGACTTATGTGAATAAGTTGATTTCAATCATAGTAGAGATCTGGAGGTCCTCCTTATTCTGCTTCTTATCTTCTTCTTTCACTTCTTGGGTAACGTGAGCTTCTTCTCGTTTCCTCTTATTGTTGTCCTTCTTAAACTTAGGACAATCCCTCTTATAATGTCCATACTCTTGGTAGCCAAAGCATTAAACTATAGACACATCTATTTTACCCTTTCTTCGTGGACCAAATTTTTCAAATTTCCCTTTTCTCTTAGCCATAGCAGCAAATGATTGCTCCTTTGATCCCACATCATATTTGGCTTTGAGTATAGTTTCCTCAATATTTCATAGATACCAAAGTTCATTCAACGGGGTGGATTCCTTCTTGGCATATACACTTGATGTGAAGTTACCCCATTCCTTAGGTAATGCATTGAGCACTACAATTGTCATCTCTCCGTCTGACATAACTTATCCTAGTTCTTGTAGCCGGTCTCTCATCTCAGAGACCTTCATGAAGTAGGGAGTTATTCCTTCTTCCTTGGATATATTCATTATATATAGTTCATTACGCAACGATGTCACTTCTCCAACTGTACTAACTGAGAATAGCTCCACCAGCTTATCATAGATTTCTTTATATGTTTCAAGTTTGGAAACATAAGGAATGAGAGGGTCCTTGATGGATTCTATCAGAATCCTTTGAGCCCTTGTTTCATCCTTATTATAATTTTATTGGGATTGAGTTTGTTCCTTAGCAGAAACAATGACACTCCCTTTGACGTAGTCCAAATTCTCATTCTCCTTTAGAAGTGGATCAATCCTCCTTTTCCATGCAAGGAAATTAATAGTCCCAACCAATTTGTTGCTTTCCTTGCAAAAAGACATTTTGATATTTTCAGAAGAGGACATAAAAATAATTACGTGAGAGTGTTGGTGATGAAGATATCTTGCTACTCTCTTGAAGATTTGATTACTTGACTTCTTAGATCTTGGAGTTCTTCAAGATGTTTCCATCAAGGTGCCTTACGATAGGTTTGCTTGTTAATGAAAAATTTTCAATGAGTAGATCTAGAGATCTTCAGTGATGGGTCTAGATTTGAGTTCCTTCTTTTGAAGATGATGAGTTTTAATGAAATCCCTTCTTGGATGAACCTTCTTGTAGATACCTTTAGATGGAAGGCTTCCTTCTTTATTTGTTCCCAGAATGGTAGTCCTTCCTGATGGATCTAGGAGAGGGGGTGTCCTCCTTGTCTTTAATGGATCTGGAACTCTTGCTTGTAGATCTGATGCTTCAACCTTTGTGTGAACTTGCTTCTTGATCTTAATGCTTCTATCTTGTATGTTCTCTTGAGATTCCCTTCCTTGATGTGTCACCTTAGGTCTGATACCATGTTAAAGAATCTAGGGCATCTGGGTTATAGTGAGATTCTTCTATCAATGATAACAATTTGTGAAGCTCTTTTACTTTTCTTATTAGCACAATATTCTCTTATTATTATCAATGTGTGTTCTCTTACTTCATCAAACAGTTACCAAAATAAAAGGAGACAAGAACACAAGATGTTGGTTCTCAGCCAGGGAAAAAACCTCTCTCACCTAGGGAGGAAAACCCTACTACAAATTTCTCTTATTGAAGCTTCAATTGACAAATGCCAAACTCTAGACCCTTGACCAGATGATCCTCCAAGCACAAGACACAACCTCTCTTCCTTTTTTCCTTCAATCAATGCCTCCTTCTTCCTTCACACTTCTTCCGGCAACTAACAACTCTTTTTCTGACAACTGCAGAAACCCTAGATCTCCTTAGAGACCTCTTCTTTGGTGTCCTTTTCTTCTCTTCCTCGCTTGATAGTATTCCTTTGATGTGACAATGAGGCTAGATAACGAGGCTCTTCCTTGAGGTATACTTATGATTTAGAGGCAGCTCCTCTAAACCCTACTGCAGATCTGGATTCTTGCATGCGTGGCTGATTTAGGCTTGTAATTGACCTCCTTTTGCTTCTCCCTTCCTTTGCTTGATATGGAACCTACTTTGCTGGAGATGGAGGCCTATTTAGAGCCTCTATTTGGCCCAATCAAACTCTATTATGTTGCTGTCCTTGTGGAACTGATGTGACTATAGAACAACCATCCTTTCTTCACACGTGTGACAGAATTAGGCCCTAAAACAGTCCCAAAACTTCGGATTTCTTTCTTCTCTTCTTCGCTGCCCTAGAAGCACCCTTCTTGCTTTTTTTCGCACCTCTTTCTTGCTTGTTCTCTTTGCCGATTTATGAGATCACTTCTTGGTCCAATGGTGAGGTCGTACTTCTCTATATATAGGAGTCTGTCCCTCCTTTTAGGCCGAATTGATCTCTTGGTGAGGCCGACTTGACATTTATGCATAAAAATTCATTTCTTGAGCCAACTTGAAGAGGAGACTTGTATTTGCTTTGGAGGATCTTCTTTGACATATTTCTTTGACTCTAATACATATGTTTACATAGTGTAACATGCCCACATGGGTCTTCAACAATTACATTGACTCTTTGACTTTCCTAGAAGCACTCAAACATGTGCTTGACCTATTAAATGAGCAAGAAACTCATTTTTACAATTTACAAAAATAATATTTCTTTTCTTTTAAAGATCAAAATTAAATTTATGAAGACCGAACCTAGTTACACTTTCTTCAACAAAATGAAGGATGTGCGGAGGGATTTATCAATTGTAATGTGTTTTAACTCTTTTGGAATTAGTACACGTCCAATCTAATATCAGTAGATTGTGCGGAGCGTGGAGTGTAGACGTTCGTATAATGAAATCTTGAAAGCTTCAAGGATTTTCTCTACAGTTTTGCACATATGCATTTGTGTTGGCCATCACAATATAGGGCTTGCTTATGAGCTTGTTGACATTGGTGGGATGGTTAAAAGGCTATATGTATACCTAACTTCCTAACTCCCTTACTCTTTATAATCTTCCCCACTACAGACAGACTTGCGTGGATAGAATAATAGTTATTAGTGGTCCCATTCAAAGGATATTGAATAGAAAGTGTCAGTCAATAATGTATATTGAGACTTATGCGAGTGGTATGCAAAGGTTTTATCCTCGCCCCCATAATCCTAAAAATAGAGTATTTTTCCCTTAGACTGTATAAATGAAAGAAAAGTTGCAAAAGCAACTCCAGGACCAACAACAACAAGTGATGCATTGACATCTTCGCTAGAGACACCAACTAAAGTTGCTATTGTTGATTGAACTACATATTCAATAGTTGAAGCAATCGTTGATCCCCTGACATTAGAGCTAGCATCATCAAAGGCATAACAAAAAGCATCTGTATTCTGAATATTGTTAGTCAATCAACTAAAGGTTTTGCGAAGTGCAGAAAAAACTCTACAATGATTCTTTTAAGCTTTCATTATGTTGACATCCACACTCTGTAGTAAAGACTTTGTTAATTAATTGATTAAAAATTTTAAATAACACATGAAGTTTTGTATCACTGCAAATAACGTTTTAAAACCCACTCGATTTCCTTTTTTTTTTCTTAAGCAAGAGTCGTGCCTTCTATTTCATTAAATCAAGCAAAATTTACAAAATTTACACCAAGCCATTAAACTGAGTGGTCTAAGGTTTGCTAGGAGCGAACTCGATAGAAACTAAGCAAAAGAGTACATACAAAAAGCCGCACCATAAAAAACCTTACATGCCTTTAAATTTCAACCATCCAAACTTCTCAAGAAATCCGACGCCTGAGATCCTTTTTGCATCATGGAGAAGCAGGATGGAAAACCCCTGGACCCCACCAAACCGCACGTTTAATCCCGATCGTTGATCGGCCAAATCCCATCGGACGACGGATCTGCATATTGCGGGGCCGAAGTGAACGAACAAAAGCGTGAGATGAGGGTGGTTTTTAGGTCCAACCCTCATCCACATGTCAAGATATGAATGGAATCGCTGCCCCAAAAAATTATACCGCCTCCAGCTTGAAAGCGGTGCGATCGCACCAAAACCAATTTGGAAGCGGTTTTGTCTCCTGCCCCTGAAAATTGAGAAATGGTGCAGCCACGACAGGAGTCGTCGTATGTTACATTCCACCTCTCTTCTAACCGAGATAACCTTGCGTTCGACACTGGAGATATTCAGTGAAGTGATTCCCATAGTTGCAGAGGCCGACCCAGACCTGTCTTCCGCCGTAGGCTTGTCAGACCATGGAAATGAATCATGTCGTAATCTGCTCATTGCAAATTAGCTTCCTTAGTATTGTTCTTATACACTTCTTTGTCCTCTTCCTCCTGGTTTTGGAAAAGTTCTTTAAGGTTGCTTGGCTGCATTGCGAGCCAATCCATCGAAAATCTGTTGTTCTCACTGCTGACACCTTGGTTGGCAAGAATATCAGCCAACTTGTTGGCCTTTTGACGAACATGGGTAAATCTTAGAGTGCGCAGTTCTTGAATATGTCCCTGAATTTTATGGAGAACCCTTAATAACCTCCAATGTTTTGTGACTTTCTCCGGCCCTGTTCCATGACTAATTCTCTTGGCCGCATTGATGACTAACTCTGAATCAGCTCCTATTATTACATTTTGGAAATTGTTCTGCTTCAGAAATTCTAAACCTTGTTCCAAAGCCATTAATTCCTCCATGTTGTTAGTGGCTTTTCCTAGATGGCCATAGAAAAGGGAGATGATGTTACTGTTTTCATCCCTAAGAACCCCTCCGAAGCCCGCCATGCTGGGTTGCCCTTGAAGCCCCATCTATATTATACTTTAAAAAGCCTTCCGGTGG
The DNA here is from genome assembly GCA_031772625.1 of Pinus tabuliformis. NCBI lineage: Eukaryota > Viridiplantae > Streptophyta > Pinopsida > Pinales > Pinaceae > Pinus > Pinus tabuliformis. The sequence continues at coordinate 1,085,781,611 of CM062807.1, forward strand.
AGGATTCCAGAAGTCTTTAACCGGTTCCCTCATGTTTATTTTCCTGTCTGTACTTTGTGGAATAAGCCCCTGCATGCCTAACTGCCTGAGAATTGATAACTCTGCTTCTGAAGGAGGATTTTTGGGGGGATCCCTTACTGTAGTGCTGACTGTCTCCTTAAGCTATTTTGAGATTTGCTCCAACAAGCGAAGAGAGGAATTCTTCTCTTCTTTGAAGATTCTTCTGTTTCTCTCTTTCCACACATTCCATATGATGAAACTTGGCAACAGAGCCCAGGCAGAGTTAAGAACCTCATAATCCGAAAAATTATTCCTCCAATTGTTGAGGGTTTTAGTGATGCTTCCTTTGTCTCTATCAGACTGTCTGAAGATGGTAGCAAAAAAATCCCATAACTTGGAGGTGAAAATGCAGCTATTGAGAAGATGTTCAATGGTTTCCTCTTGGTCTTCACAGAGCTGGCATCTGGAGGGTCCCAGCATACCTCTCTTCCTGATATTATCCCAGGTTAAGATTTTCCTGTGTTGAACCAGCCACATGAAGAGTTTGATCTTCATCTAGCCCTTGTGCCTCCATAGCTTCTGCCAAGTTCTATCCGTAGCTTGAGATTCCAGCCCAAGTAGAATACCTTTTGCTTCCTTAATGTTAAAGTTGCCCTCTTTGTTGCTGCCCCATCTTAGTTGATCCTGCCCTTCAGTAACTAAAATCATCCTCTGATCCAACAACCTCTTAAGGGTCTCTGCTCTACTGTTCAAGGTCCTGTTGTCTTTGCCATCTATTTTTTTCCATGTCCTCCATTTTTTTGTATTGTGAGAATGTTCCCAAAAGTCCGTTACTTTCACTAATCCTAGGTTGTCTGTCTCTTGTTTGAGGCCCAAAAATTCCTCTCTCAAAAGAGTTGGTTCTTATTGCCATTTTTCCTCCTAGAATAGTGCCAGATCTCCATCTCTGATCTCCCAGAAACTGTTTTTCTGAACAACCTCTCTGTTCTCCCAAGCCTTGTTCCATATGGGAAAGACCTTTATGTTTCCAGAAATTCTTATGATATCATGAGAAAGCCAGGCACTGGCATATTTTTCCTTCCAGATGCTTACCCATTGAGCCTTAGGATCCTTGACCCACCTCCACCATAGTTTGGCCCCTAGAACCTTATTTAGAATCTCTATATCATCCAATCCCAGGCCTCCTTGGTTCTTGGGTTTACAAATCTTTTCCCATGAGAATAAAGCCCATTTTTTCCTTGTTTCCTCTTTGCCCTAGAGAAAATCTCTTTGTATGTTTCTAAATTGCTGTAATACTCCTTTTGGTGCTGGGAGAGCTGATAACATGAACACTGGGATGGCTTGGAGCACTGCCTTTGTGAGAACCAGTGTGCCCGCCAGATTTAACGACCTGATTGCCCATTTCATAACCTTATCTTACATCTTAATGATTAGCGGTTCCCATATGCTTTTGAGCATAGGTTTAGCCGTTAGAGGAATTCCCAAATACTTAGAGGGGAGAGAGTCTCTTTGAAATCCAAGAATTCTGGAGATATTTCTTTGGATAGCTATATGGGTATTAAAGAAAAATATTTTTGATTTGGAAAGATTAACTTCCATACCTGATGCCAAAGCAAAGTCCTTCAAAATCTGTTTATATGCTAGCGCTTCCTTGACCGTGGGAATTCCCTGTAGCATGGTATCATCTACAAACTGTTGATGAGTCAGAACCTGACCATTCTCCGAAAGTTGGAGTCCATGAATTTTTCCGGTTGCTCTAGCATGCTTAATGGATTGCCCCAGCGCTTCCATCATTAGGATGAAGAGAAAAGGAGAGAGTGGATCTCCCTGTCTGAATCCTCTAGAAGGAAGAAAAATTTCAGAGGGAGAGCCATTAATTAAAATTGAAAAGCTGGAGGAAGTCACCAGGGCCATGACCCATTTGATCCAATTATGATCAAAACCAAACGCGGCAAGCACTTTCTTGATATATGTCCAATTTACTTTATCATATGCTTTGGCTATGTCCAATTGCATGATCATACCCGATTTCCTTTCACTAGTTAACGAGTGGACCACCTCGTGAGCTTGTATGATGTTATCTAGAATTTGTCTGCCTTCCACATAACCTGATTGTTCCCCCGACATTAGCGAAGGCAGCAAAGGTTTTAGTCTGTTGGCTACAACCTTGGAAATTATCTTATAAACAACATTGCATAAAGCAATGGGTCTATACTTCTCTGGAGTTTGGGCGTTATCCTACTTTGGAATTAGGGAGATAAAGGAGGTATTGAGAGCTTTCAAAATAGTTCTGTTCAGCCTGGAGTCTTCCACTACCCTTATAATATCCTCTTTGACAATGTTCCAACAAGCTTTGAAGAAATTTACATTGAATCCATCCGGACCTGGAGCCTTACCATTTTGCATTTCCTTGAGGACCTTACTGACCTCCTTTTCGGATACAGGTCTGTTGAGATTCCCGTTATCCTCTCTGGATACCAACTTGGGGATATGCTTAATGAGGTCCTTGATGAAAGGAACCCTGTCTAAAGTGTTTTCCTGAGTAATACCTCGAAAGTGATTAACTAACACTACTTCTATCTCCTCGTGAGGTTGATGTATCTGCCCATCCGTGTCCTTGATCGAAGAGATCCTGTTGTGAGTCCTATTTGCTATTGTGGATTTATAGAAAAATTTAGTATTTCACTCTCCTTCTTTTAGCCATTGAACTCTTGATTTTTGTTTCCAAAAAATTTCCTCTTGATTGCACAACTTTTCCCATTCTTGGTGATGTTTCTCTACTTGGTCATTTTTTTCCTTATCAAAGCCTTCCATGATCAAAGCTTGATTGAGCTCCATGATTTTATTTTCTACAGCTTTCTTTCCTGCAAAAATGTTACCAAATTCATTCTTGTTCCATGCTTTAAGCTTCAACTTGATGTGCTTTAATCTTTTGTGAAGCAAGAACATTGTTGATCCTTGAGTTTGCAAATCCTCTGCCCACCATTCTTTAATGTTGCTGATGAATTCTGGGTGAGAAAGCCACATATTTTCAAATCTGAAGGGTCTATTTCTTGGGGTACCTATGCCCTTGATTTCCATTTGAACCGGCCAGTGATTTGAACCTCCATAGGGAAGAATTCCTGCTATTATTTCCTTATCTAGAAGCATGAGATCCTCAGAGATCATGAATCTGTCTAACTTGGAGGCTACCTGTGAGTCTCCTCCTCTCTTATTGTTCCATGTACAAAGGCCATTGTTTGTTTCAATATCAACAAGCTTCATGCTTTCTGAAAAGATTTGGAAGGCTAAGGAATCTTTATTTAGAGCTCTTGTACCCCCTTTTTTCTCCGAGAGAGATCTGATCATATTGAAGTCTCCTCCTAGGACCCAAGGTAGTCCTGCATGTCTGACTCGTAGATCCACCAAGGAATCTATGAACCTGATCTTGTCATCTAACCTTTGAGGGCCATAAACATTCGTAACTAGGTAAGTGTCCCTGTCTCCTACTGGCTGTATAACAACTGATAAATAATTCCTTGATGCCTCTGCATCAATTATTCCTATTTTTTGGGGATTCTAGAGAGTGAGGATACCCCCTGCTGTATTTTCTGCTTTAACCTCTAAAAACTCAAATCTACTGAGCCATTTACTATGGATTTGCCTTAATTTGTGAATGGAGCATTTTGTCTCTTGGACAAAAATTATATCCGGAGTTGCCTGTTTCATTCTACTATTCATCATTCTCTGTTTTCTCTTGCTACCAAGACCTCTAATATTCCAGGTTGTGAACTTCATAATTAAATATTGGTAAAGGAGTAACTGGTTAGGTCTTTCATCTTACCTGAGTCCACCATAAGCTTTCCACATTCCATCAGTAGCTCGTTTTGTTTTTTCCTGCCTCTTTTCCCCCCCTGGATTTCTCAGTGCTAACCTCAGAGTCATTTTTACTACTTTCACCCCTTCATCGCTCTGTTTTTCAATGTAGTTTACTCCCTCCAAACCTTTTGCCTGGGTTTTCCATAAGAATAAATGCTGTATTTGATTGAGCTCTTCTTGTGGTAGTGATTCTACCCCGCCAGTTGTTCCCTGAGCCAAGAACCCTTCTAGATCCAGGTTTTCTCTGTCAAGAATCTCCTGTAGCTCATTGTCCTCCATGTCCATTTCACTCTGGGTCATTTCCTGATCCATTTCTAGCTCTGATTCATTCAACATGATCCCCTTCTGTTTTTCGTTTTCCTGTGTCTGATCTCTTTCTTTTTCCTTTTCCTTCTTCTCGTAATCTTCATTCATTGCTTGATCTTCTACTGATATTTCTTCATCCTCTTCAAGAACTTGGAACTGGTTCTGACTAATCTGTTGTCCTTCAGCTTGGTGTTTCTTTGGCCTTTTTTTTTTTTTTGGTTTTCCCTTTATGGACTACTTTGTGAAAGCTATCTGTGTCTTTCATTGTGTTTATTTTGCTTTTGTGCTCTGCTTTACTGAGGGGGCAGTCTCTTAGAAGGTGCCCATGTTCATGACATCTGCGACATCTAAATGGAATATGTTCGTAGTCGACTGTTTGCACCCATTCCTCATCAAAAACCTCCAAGATGACTTCATCCGGAAGGGCTCCAGAAAGGTCCATCTCCACACAGATCCTAGCAAAAGAGGTGTATTTTCCCCTTCTTGTGGCTTCAGAGGCTTTGATGAACCGCCCTAATTTATTGCCTATGGCTGCAAGGGATTCAGTTTGCCAATAGTCAAGAGGTAGAGAATAGAGTCTTACCCAAACCGGAACTGAAGTAAAAGTTTCCCACTCTGGAACGAAGTTCATCATCCATGGCCACATATAGAGCCCTGCTGCTGCATAGAAGTAGGGCCCACCTTCAAACACTCTGTCTTTATCTTCAATGTTAGTGAACACCACAGTAAAGAATCCTTTGGATCCCAGATGAAGATCAATGCTTCCTTTGGGTTTCCAGTGGTATCTTATCCACATTTGTAAAGATTTTTTAGTGGGCCATAGCCCCATGAATTTGCATATGATTGTGTAAGTCCACATGTGATCCCTGTGCTCCTGCAGCGTTGGATCATTTAAAACTACTCTAGGAGTAATTTCAGCTCTGGGTTTGCACTGACCCTTTTGATTTTTGTCTTTTGCTCCCTGTGTTTTTTCATTTTCTTCCTTGTCTTTTGTGCCCTCCTTCTCCTTCAATTTGGTACTATTTGATTCCTCCTCCCTGTTTTTTCCTCCTTCCTTCGCATCACTTCTTTCTTTTTCCTGAGGCTTCTTACCCTTGTTGGCCAACGCTTCCTTGTAGGAGGGAGTGGAGCTCCCTCCTTTGCGCCGATCCATGGAGAGAAACCCACCGCAGAAGACTGTAACCCTATTCGGCTTCGCTACCCGCGCCTCCGTCAGGTCGTTCCCCTTTTGAATAAAATCGCTTTTTATCTTCGTCGATTCTTATCATGACCTAAAACCCACTCGATTTCATTCTCTAAATAATTAAAGAATAATTCATAAGAAATGTAAGAATCAGAACGAAGTGAGTTATTTTTTGTACAACTGGGAATAACGTTTTTCCTTCATTAAATCACCACCTGCTACTATTTTGCGTCTGAAACACACTACAAAGATATTAAATCCACCATCTAGATTTTTTATTGTATCGATGTATGTCCTATGATTAATAGAAAAAACCCCTGTGAGTAAATACCAATCCTCTCAGCATTCAATTCACCAACTACACACCTACCCATGTATTCAGTCAATGTACCCACGCATAGACGAAACAAGAAAACGATAGAAGCATTAAAACATCAAATATAGAAACATTGTTTTCAAAGTATTAAAATATTAATTTCAACGTATACTTTCAACATAACACAAATGCATGTGCAGGATTGTAGAAAAAATCCATTGTGCAAAACAATCTCTCATGCTTTCATTGCGCGAACCTTCGTACTTCACACAATCTATTAATAATAAAATAACCACTGATCTTGTACCGAAGATGTTGATTTTAATTTTAATCAATAACACAACATCAGATATAAAACAAAGTCTCAAAGCATGTGCTAAAAAACAAATAAAAGACATCATCATAAAATCGATATAGTTAAATAGTTTTAAATGGAAAATAGTTACTGTAGTTCAATTTGTAAATAGCGAGTACTTCAAATCCTGTTTATATTCAAGACACAGGCATTAAAAACAAATTTTTTCAACAAAATCAAAACTGTAATACTGAGAGTTATTTTTGTTGTACGCAGAAAGGGTGTCAGAAACATAATTAATTAATTAATATGCATAAGCATAGTTAAAGTGAGTTTTGATTGTGTAGAATGCGGCAACGCAGATGGAATACAAAGAAAAGTTTCTCCGGATTTCCGTATTCCATGGAATGAAATCTGTGCAGTTCTGAAGACATTGTGCTAGTATTCTATTATTAAGAGATATATGTCTAAGATCCAAAACTATTGTCAAATGTTCAATTTCATTTAAAGCAACAACACAATACTGAATATAATAGAAAAGATGAAAGCATATCTTTGGAAATTTATAGAAAACATTATCATAACATTGATATAGAGCCAGATCATATTCAGAATCAAATTTCAATGACCATAGCCACAATTAAGTGTGTACGAGATCATAGGCAAAACATAGTCATAAAAGACAAAGTTGTTGAACAAAGTTATAATTGTGCAACGAAAATTGTAAAGTAAATGCATTTGTTCTAGCAGAAACTGGGATTGTGTTTTCATAAATTGTAACACTAAAAAATACAACTGCAATTAGAAAAAAAATTGTATAAATAGTAATTAGCAAAGATCACCATAACATAATCAACAAAGTTAAATTCCCTGATATTAGCTACAAAAAATCAAGTGTCGAACAATTTGGAAATACTTACTATGCAAAACCGTTTGCCATGACTAATGATGAAAATTTACTAGAGAGATAATTAAATTTAGCGTAGAGATATAAATTTCTAAGAGAAAAGCATTAATAGAGCAACAATAATAAACGTACATAGAATGCACAAAATATTTTCCCAAGGAAAAACCCAACTCTGGGGAAAAATCCAACCCAATGAAATTTCATTAGCCTTGGCCAAAACCTTGTCCAACTCGGCCAAGTGAGCCTTCACCGCTCACCTCCTTGGCCTTACATCACAATGGAATCTTCCTAGCCTTTTAAAGGATACATTACATGAAATACCATGGGCACGCATATACCACGTGCCCAAAACCACCACTATTTAATCTGGTCAACTTTGAATCTATCCCCGAGTCAATTTTAGCTAACATTCTGCCCTTAAACTTGACTTTGTGTTCCTTGACTAAATCCAATCAACCTTGCCAAGTGAGTCAGCTCAACTCTGCTTACTCTAGCCCTTACCCCCCTGATAGTTTATACCACGGTATGTGTTAACTCGACATCCCCCTTATCACCTAGGTCTAACCCAGACTTTACCAGTGATTACCCAAGGATACATATACCTTACCAGGTCTTACAACTATACACCCATTTACATGCAAAAAATCGACTCCATTATAATTTTTATTTATTCATTTATTTGTTGTTGCTATTTAGCTTCCATTCCATTTCTATAATCAACACATGAGGATGCTATCTCTATGGAATTACACGCCACTACTTTCAACTCTAGCACACATCTTCATATCCACTGGAACTGCATTGTGAGGGCATCACTCTTCTTCTTCACCTGCTCCCATTATGCTTTGTATCATCACCATAGGTACTACACTCAAGCGTTTCTCTCTTGACCATTCCTCTTGTCCTACCACTGCTCTTATCTTTACTCAAAACCAACAATAAAAATATGAACTGTCATTGGGTGGCCATGAACACCAAAGGAAAAGACAAAATGTTGTTCTATCACAGTCATTCCCATTCATCGAAGTTGATAAATTCATCTGTGAGAACTTGCACTTTGTCCATGACTGATTCACCATAGGTCATATAATGAAAAACTTAGATCTATGCACTCAAATGGTCATATTCAGAACATAGTTGTCGTTGGTGACACCCCCACTTAGTGGACCCAAATTCACCACCATAGCATTAAGAAAAATGCTATGAATTACAACAGCCCCAGGTCTCCAGAAGTATTTATCATACTTCAAAACAAAAACTTGGGTGTAATTTCAACAATTAACCAGTTGCTTATGGTTTCCATAATCCTCTAATAGATCTGCAGGCAACCTTGCAGCAACATATATGAGCATATTGGTTCGAGACCTTCACAAACTTGATCGTCCTACCATACTTTTTCACTTAGATCCATAACTCTGATGAATTCAATTTATGGGGAACTAATCTAGCTCATAGTCTCCATCAATCAGATTGACAAACTTGATCTTGTTTCAAATTCTGAAACTTAGCCTGTCACTCAAAAAAATAAAAAATAAAAAATTGATGCATTCATGAATTCCCCCTCCATTGGTCGTCGATAACCACTCTTTTTTCAACTACAACTCTCTCTCCAATAGGAGAATTAATAAAATTAACCAACAACAACCTACACCATGCTTTGTGGATATCTGGCCTCAATTACACCTTTACACCACCAATACTGCTTCTTGTGAACTAGCCGGCTCGAGCACACTCTCAGCTCACTCATAGTCACCTAACTCACTCACATGCTTTGGTTGTCGTCACAACTTCTTTGACTACCACCTGCTGCTACAAATTCAGAAGCACCCTATATCTATAAGAAAAAATCAGCCACACATTACACACACAATTCACGAACTCAATTTTTCCTTCCATGCTTCATGACAACCATGTTGCTTCCAGATCTATAATTAGATCACTCCATCCACCAAGCCAAACAAAACCTTGACAATAGAAGCATCCCTCTAAAGCCAATATTTGGCTCTTATACCATGTGATGAAAATTTACTACAAATATAATTAAATTTACTGCGAAGATACAAAGTTATTGAGAGAAAAACATTAACATAGCAACAATAATAAACATACACATAATGCACAAAATATTTACCTAGGGAAAACTCCAACTTCGAGGAAAAACCCAACCCAATGAAATTTCATTATCCTTGGTTAAAACCGTGGCCAACTCGGCCAAGTGTGCCTTCATTGCTCACCTTCCTGGCCTTACATTACAATGAACTTTTCCTAGCCTTTTAAAGGCTACATTACATGAAATACCATGGGTGGAAAGTAATGGGTACGCATATACCACGTGCCTAAAACCACCACTGTTTAATCTGGTCAACTTTGACTTTATCTATGAGTCAATTTTACCTAAAACTATGCTTTTGTTAGATGTAGTATGAGTCGATGACTCACTGAACAAATGCATTCACCATAGTTTTAATGTAATCCCTATCAGGAGCAACAATACTTTCCGTTTTCTCATTTTTAGTGAAAATCTCTTTTTTTCAATTTTCCTAACTTCTTCTTGTAACTCGAAAACCGTGACAGAGTTTTCTTATTGACTTTAGAAAAATTAATTAGCCACGTGTCAATGTGTTTTTCAGTAAAAGAAGTGATGTTATCAAAATCCGCTGCCATTTTTTGTTTTTCTGGTCCAATTTAGCTTGTAATGCGTTGCTTGAAATTAACTCAGAACCATGCAGGATGCACGAACCATCTAAGCGTTTTATAATTTCTATTGATTTGAGATAGGCATCACCTCTCCTATTGCATAACTTACCATAGTCAGAAATGATATCCTCAAGTGTACTGATCCTCTCCACCCATCGAATTTCTAATTGATTTATTCAATTAACATCTGGAAGCTGTTGGTTTTTATTTTCGATATTAGAGTGTAGTCCTGGCCTTTGGCTAAAAGTAACTAAATCATCGTTATCAATTTTTTTGGAAACCTTTGAGCACTACTGAGAGGGGGGTTGAATTAGTAGTGTGACTTATTATCAATTTTAACCAATTTAAATCTTCTCTACTGAATCACGCATGAATTAACCAACAACTAATAACCAATCATAACATGTGCACCATATGAGCAGAAACTAAAAACCATAAGCAACAAAATAAATAATAAACAATGCACACAATCACATCATCACACATGAGACACAAGATTTCTGGTGGAAACCCTTCCAAGAGAAAAACCACCCTCGTTGCTGCTACTATGCTCTAAATTTCTATTATGTCAAGCAATTTGTCTTTTACATAGATAGCTAACTCCGATCATCCTGGAGACTTGACCTCATATACAATAAGCCAACACCATTTAGCCATGAGACTCGATTCTACTAATTATCTTGGAAGACTCTGTTCTCACACGGATCTACGAACTACCATCCGCTGAAATCCACCATGATCAATGATCCTCGCCAAACTTCAATTGGACTATCCAACTCCAATTGGATGAGAAACTGCTCCTTTTGTTGAAGTTTCAATATCACTTCTCCTCACTCATGAAGTCATTGCTCCTCTACCCTATGTGGAACTCATTTCATCTATTTTCATATTGGATTCCAGACTCCCTGCTCAACTAGACTCAACTCTGCAATGCAATCTCCAACAACAAGATACCATAAAAAATAAATCAAAAACACCACAAATAAAATGCTCTCAACTGCAGAAAATAGTGCCACAAATGTAGCCATCAATAATACAATCATACAACAACATAAACTCTACTCTGTATCCTCCAAATAAACTCTGCTACAACAACCACGAATCTGATCTAAAAATTGATGTTTTGATTTAGAATTCTGTTACAACATTGCCATCAACACTCATACACTAAAGCATCTATGCTCGCAACTAGGTTTGAATCATAGTTCTTCTATGCATCCTTATCTAATTCACTCTCACACTCAACCCACCAAAAACCAACTCCAAAATGTACTAGAATATAAGACATGTAGGGCGAAATTCACTTTTGGATTGGGATCAAGAGTGCATAAATTTGATGAAATCAATCCTCAACCATCACTCCTTGTGCACTAAATACATTCACACTCACTAGAGGACTCTTTCAACCCATTTCAACCTTTACCAATTAATTTATAAGCTTCTACGAATTACCAAGTCGAAATACTTTAGATGTGTGCGAGGAATCCGGAGAAAGATCACTTCCAAGATGCACACATGACTCTTGTGAAGGAAACATGCGTATCTACGTGGTTCCTATGAAGGAAACCTACGTATGTACATGGTTTCAATGAAGGAAACTTGTGTATTCCATCAAAAAGAAAGTTTTCAACTCTACTTTGGCTCTAAACTTCCTAAAACTAATCCTCTTCTTCTCTAAGCATCTGTACAAGCCTCCAAAACTCTGTTAAGATCTGTGATACCTCTGTAAAGATGGTAGACATCATGAACAAGTGTCATCACCAAGTTAACCTAGAAGCCAACAAAATAAGGTTGAAATGAGTGTCAACAAGTCCTCTACTTTCCTCAACCTCTTGCACAAGTTGCAACACATCTGAACACACTTTGTAGCACCTTTGTAATATCATCATCATACCAACATACTATTGCAACAAATCATCTCCATGAGCATAGACGAAGACCTAGTATGCCAACTCAACTAGTGTGCCATCTCAACCACATGAATGACACTTGAGCCATCATCTCCAACACTTTTAGATTTGGATCATCCACCTGTAGTCGCATCTCCAATGCCTCCAATCAATGCATAACAAGGAAACACGTCCATTAACACCACTAGCACATGAGGAACCGACAACCACACCAATTCCATCATCTGGCCATTATGAGTGTGACATCATATGGTTGACATCAATGCCAACACAATCATCTGAATGTCAACTCAACTAGTTGCAACCATGCTACAAGAAAGACATCTATACATCAACTAGACTACATAGGTTTGACATCAATGCCAACATGAGATAGCTTCCATCATGAACCAATGCCAACATCAACTAGATGGAACCATGCATGCCATAGTTCCAACAATCTCCCCCTTTGGCATTGATTGCAACCACACACAAACTCCATATCAATATCCTCTATTACTCCCCTTTGACATCAATGTCAAAGGGTCAACTCCATCTGATAAGGAAGCAAGAACTGAAGCACAAACATTGAAGCAACTAATATCTACATCCATGGCTAAAGAATGATACATATCAACCAACATCCATCATCTCTAATATTAGCATCAAGCAACAAATATAACTAATCAACATCAGAGCAACATGTCACACCAAATATCCTCTAGCAAAGGTAGAAATATACCAACATAAGGAAATCATACAAGCATCAATGAGCAACACTATAATGAAAAACATCATGCAACAATGTGCACATGAGGCATCAACCAACATTCTCCATAACAACTACATAGAAATAACTTCCACATGGAAATAACCACCAACCAATGGCTAAACACATCCTCTTTGCACATAACATGAGGCCAAGAACCCCAACAATCATAGCATGAGGCACATCATGAACACCTCCAAGCGGACCAAATGCCAACAATGGATGGCTGAAGTAAACAAGAGCAAATAAGATACTCCCCTTGAACACATGCCATCTCCAAAACAACTCCAACCTGCAGTGAACCACTTCCACTGCAGATAATGCTTCCTTTTGACAAATAGAAGCACCATATGGATCAAGACTCCACATGACCATGACTATATGACATTTACATTGATAAATACATGTCTATAGCAACGACATAAGACCTCATACACGACTCTCATATGACCTCATGGCTCATGACTAGATGACCAATGATGACACAATACAAGTGTCATGAGCATTTTACATAGGTTTTACAATAAAGAACATTGATGTTTTCATCATCTCCTATGGACTAATAACTCAAGAACATGGCTGTTACATCAACATCAGCCCATACATGTGGCTGCAAAGATAACTCCATGAAATCCTCAATACATGCATAACACCGTGATGATTCAACATACTATTGACTGGACAGTCATCCAATACATATGATGAAAAAATAAAAGGTACATGACTGTAACAAACTACATATGTCAGCGTACATATGGATGGTCCAAGTGTTAAGTCACACAAGCATGTCATTGCCACATTGTCTCCATGCTAAGATAATTGAAAATATGACCAATAGAAACTACAACACGATTGATATACATATCTTTTCCACTCATATAAAGTAAATATATCAGCTACAAAAAGAATGAGTGAAAAGAAAATAAAAACATAAATAACAAGCCTTGAAAACATAGCCCCTCCTAAGTATGATCTTCCTCATATGAAATGATCCGACTAATGTGAAAATGCATGGAAAAACTAGATAAAAAACTCATGCTGCTAGAACTCCTCAAGCTACCAACGCTTCCCCTTAGACCATGCTAGTCTCTCATGTGCTTCTGCAGTCAAGTAGATCTAACATGCAAGAATAGATTGCAGTATGGGATGAACTCTTTTACTCTGAATCTGATGAGGAAGAGTACTCTCTTGGTCTATTTTGACTCTTCACTCTTCCTTTCAACACAAACACATTATCTGATGTCTTGACTCCCTTGGAAATCACTCTCTTTAATCCTTCTTTCTGGATGATGCAACCTTTGGAGTTGAAAATCACTTCCTTACCTCCATCAACCATTTGGCTCACACTCAAGATGTTATGATTTAGGCCTTCAATGAGCCAAACATCATTTGCATTGGTCCTCTTCTCACCAAGATTGGATTTACCGCTTCCCAACACTCTTGCTGATTGATTACCTTCAAACACAACACGACCACTCTTGGTTCTATTGAGAAAATTAAATTTTCTCCTATCTCCTGACATATGGTATGAGCATCCACTATTAATATACCACATGTCATCCTCATCACGTAACAAACTGCAATGTTGCATCTTCCTAGTTGTTTCTCCTTCTTCAATGTGTTCCTTGGTCGGTTCCTTGGTTTCACATTCTCCTTTGACTGTTGATTTCGAAAAAACGGCCTTAATGATCTAGGCATCTTACAATCCTTGGCCGGGTGTGATTCATGTGGCTCCGAAAAATCTCAAATTTCAAAGTTCTAGAACCTCATCATCATTGGCATCAAGTTGTACAATTCATCATTATGAACCCAATGACGCGAATGACACCTCAATTGGAGTCGTAAGGGGATGTGAGACCCGCTTAGCTTATGTGGCGATGAAATGACCAACGGGCCTTCAACACATGACATGCCAACATTAGCCTCCTAGCCCTGCATAAAAAACAAAACAAAAAAATATTAGAATGCCATATAAAACAAAGTTCATATATATATATATATATATATATAATTAAAAAATAAATACCATATGAAAAAAAATATGGTTCCACCATCCAACGAATATATATATTCAAAGGCATAAGGTGGTTGAAAAATTGATTATATTAACCATAATGTGGTGGACATTTAATTAAACCATTTAAATAACCATATCATATATGGTTTCCAAAACACATGGATTATAATATTTCCAAGGGAAGTGTTGTATGGTAAAAAAATTATTAAATTATATGGTTACCACGAAACCATTTGGGTGCTACATTCTATAACAATATGATATAAATGAGGGTATGGTCAAGCCCGTTACAATGGTCAAGTCATATTAATGGCCTACAAACAAAAGTATAACCATATGTAATACATGGGTAAAACCCATATGACCGCAACAATGAAATGATCAACGGCGATAACATGTGATAAGCAGAGGATACGGTCAATAGAACTGACGGTTAACAACGGTAGATAACAAAATTGGAACCATATAGTATATGGTTTACCCACATATATACCAAAACTCGTGGCGGGTCAAGCGATCAACGAAACAAGAGCGATTAAGTCCTAACTGGGATAATTCCAAAGAATTCAAACCAAATTGACAGAGGGTCCGTGGGTTTGAACCCGGGACCCATTCACTTGTAACGCATTTACAACCACCTGCTGACAACAACCCCAAAACAACACCTATAGTCAACTTTGCCCGAGATTTTGTACTTAAGGGTTATTTGGGACTAGAGCACAACAAAGCCAGAGTGGAACGTTGCAGCGGAACGATGTTCACAATTGTGAGATGGAACCTTGACATAGGGTTCCGGAGTAGAACGCTAACGTAATGTATTTTGCAGGAGTCTTTTAGATTCTCTGGAGCCCATGTTTTACCTTGTTAGAAATATGTCAACTTTACACTGAGATTAACCAAAATTTCGCTAGGAGTTTGATGGCGTAGACAGTTTTCTAATACGAGCAACAAATTTTCCAGAGACATACTATTCAGGGTGGAACTTTGACACAGGGATCTGCATGGAATCTAAAAGATTTTTTGGAGGATTGAAAATGACAATTTGAGAACTAGACCAACTTTATACTCATTTTACTCAATTTTTTGTAAGGAACATGATGGTGTGATCAATTTCTTCATCTAAGTAGAAGAATTTCAATTAGCCTATAGAGGAAAATCTTTGAGGAATCTTTGAGATTCCTTAGGATCCCAGATTCGACCAAGTCAGAAAGGGGTTGAGTTTACAATCATATTTCCGGGGTTTTCTCTAGGAATTCAACTGTGCAGTCTATTTCTTTAGTAGAGATGTGATTTTTTAGGCCGTCCCCGAAAGTGGAGGTATAAGATGCAATGTATTATTATTATTATTGATGGGACGATGATTTTATGTTGAGATCCATGTATGCTACATTATGAGAGGATCATTGTATGCCACTTTATGTGAGAGATTACTATTTTGTCATGTTGAAGGAGAGCTTATATGGGTGATATTTATAGAAGAACTTATTTTGGAGAGACATGCCACTCTAGTTAAGGAAGTTCATCTTTGTATTTGACAAACAACACATCATGTACTCATCATCTTTTTCCAACATTTAAAGAAGCGACCTCCCCACTCTTGACATCGGGCTCAGAGATGTAGCCCAAAATGGATGAAATCCATTATCAAATTGTGTGTGTTCTCTGATTTGATGGTTTCCTATATGTTCCCTCTTCTTTAAAGTATGCACGTGGTTTTTCATGCTCTTTCCCATGAAATTCTACTAACATCACATAAGTAAAAGATATTGGTTAATTCCAGTAGCTGAGAGAATCCAGATCAATGCACACGAAATTATGACACACATAACACTATGTATGACCAAGATGTGTGGCCAAAGGATCTGATCTTTTTCTGTTCATACTGGACCTCCATCTTCTCACATTAGATCCGCAATCAATGGCTTTGTTCCCAAACATGTTAGACACAAAACATAAACCATTAAAATAAATTGTATACCAGAATGTAGGTCCTCTTCTTGGCTGATCATACTGTTGTATATATGTGTGCATTCTCCTCCTACAAGAAACTGCCACATGGCCAAAACCTTGACAGTTGAAGCACTCAATCTTGTCCATCAAGGGGGCAAAGGAGTTTTGATTTCTCCTTTGAAAGCTGCTACCTTCAACCATAGAAGCAAATGGTCTTGTAGATGTGAAAGCTCCTTTTGGTTTTCTACTTTGCTATTGCTGGTGAATTTGTTTTCTCTCTCCTTTCTTGCTAATATTGCTGGTCACATTCTTTGTTGCAAGCTTGTTTGGTTCTTCTTTATTATTCTTTCCTGCATGTAAACTTGTCTCACATTTTTGAAAATTTCTACTAGATTTTTTCACTAATATGGTGCTCTTTACTTGCTCTAGTTGCTGGTCCTTTTCTTTAAGCTCCTTCCTTAATTTGCCAATTACACCTTCAAGTGATTCAACATATTCCTTCTTATCTTTTTTCTTGTTGCAATTGAATTCTTCTATTCTTCCTGATTTTTCCAGCTGTGTCCTCAAGGTAGTGATCTCTTCCTTGATATTTTTCTCCTTTTCATCACAAACATGCAATTTCTTCTCATGCTCCTTGCATACATTTGTTAGTCTACCAATCTCACTAGAAAATTCTTCAATAACAACCATGGCAGATTCATATTCAGCCTTAAGGAGCATATAACTGTGATCATCATTTTTTTCACTAACCAAATCTGAATCATTATCACCACTGCTATTAAAAATATAACTCGAAAGTAAATCAATGCGGCTTATACCTTCAGATTTGTTGTCCTCTTGTATAGTTGGTTCGACTAGAGATTTGTTCTTCTTGGATCTCTTCTTCTTCTTCTTTTTTCTTCTCTTCTCAAGATATTCATCACTGTTACTGCAAATTTCTCCAAATAACATATGCAATCTGTCCCAAACCTCATTGGAAGATTTTAAATCCCCAACTTTCTCTAAATCTACATTATGGAGATTTTTGAAAATAATTCACCTTGCTTGAGAATTTTGCTTCATTACTTTAAATGAAAGCAAATCGTCACCATATCCTTCACAAACCAATATCCACAAGTTAGTTCCACAAGAAAATAGTTTATACTTTACACTTTCTTGCCATACCTTGAAATTTGCAACAATAAGAACAAGTATTCCTTGAGAGTTCATTCTAAATTTTTTTTGTTGCAAATTTCCGCCAACAAACCCCGGATCTACTCTCCAAGGATCAAGTTGCAACCAAGAGCCCCACACTGATACCAATTGTTGGAAACCTTTGAGCACTACTCGGGGAGGGGGTAGGGGGGGGTGGGGGTGGGGGGGCGGCGGGAGGAAGGCGGGAGGGTGAATCGGTAGTGTGACTTTTTACTATTATCAATTTTAACCAATTTAAATATTCTCTATTGAATCACACATGAATTAACCAGTAGCTAATAACCAATCATAACATGCTCACCATATGAGAAGAAAATAAAAACCATGAGCAAAAAAGTAAACAATAAATAATGGACACAATCACATCATCACACATGAGACACAATATTTATGGTGGAAACCCTTCTAGGAGAAAAACCACCCTTGTTGTTGCTGGTTTGCTCTGAATCTCTATTATGTCAAGTAATTTGTCTTTTACATGGATAGTTGAATCTGATAATCCTAGAGACTCGACCTCATATACAATAGGCCAACACCAATTATCCAAGAGACTCAATTCTACTGATCAACTCAGAAGACTATGTTCTCACACGGATCTACGAACTACCATCTATTGAAAGACACCATGATCAATGATCCCCACCCAACTTCGATTAGACTATGAAAATGTTCCTTTAACTGAAGCCTTCAATATCACTGATCCTCACTCATGAAGTCACTTCTCCTCTACCCTATGTGGACCTCCTTTCATCTATTTTCATACTGGATCCCATACTCTCTGCTCAACTAGACTCAGCTCTACAATACAATCTCCAACAAAAAGATAACATCAAAAATAAATAAATAAAACCACACATAACATGCTCTCAAATCCAACAAATAGTGTCACAAATGTATCCATCAATAATACAATCATCCAACAACATAAACTCTACTCCATATCTTCAAATAAAATTTGCTACAATAACACTTCCATAAACACTCATACACTAAAGCATCTATGCTCACAACTAGCTCTAAAGCATATTTCCTATATGCATCCTTCTCTAAGTCACTGTCACACTCAACCCACCAGCAACCAACTCTAACATGTAGAATATAAAACATGCAGGGCGGAATTCACTTTTGGAATGGGATCAAGAGTGCACAAATTTGACGAAATCAATCCTCAACCATCACTACTTGTGCACTAAATGCATTCACACTCATTGGAGGACTCTTTCAACCCATTTTGACCTTTACCAATTAATTTAGAAGCTTTTAGGAATTACCAAGTCAAAATACTTTAGATGTGCTCAAGGAATCTGGAGAAAAATCACTTCTAGGATGCATACATGACTCTTATGAAGGAAACTTGTGTATGTACATGGTTCCTATGAAGGAACCCTGTGAATTCCCTCAAAAACCAAGTTTTCAACTCTACTTTGGCTCCAAATTTCCTCAAACTAATCCTCTTCTTCTCTAAGCATCTGTTAATCCTCCAAAACTATGTCAAGCTTTGTGACACATCTGGAAAGATGGTAAACATCATGAACAAGTGTCATCACCAAGTTAACCTAGAAGCCAACAAAACATGGTTGACATGAGTGTCAACAAGTCCTCTACTTTCCTCAACCACCTGCACAAGCTGCAACACATCTGAACACACTTTGTAGAACCTCTGTAATATCATCATCAAACCAACATACAACTGCAACAAGTCAGCTACATGAGCATAAATGAAGACCTACTATGCCAAAGAAACTAGTGTGCCATCTCAACAACATGAATGGCATTTGAGCCATCATCTCCAGCACATGTAGAACTGCATCATCCACTTGTAGTAGCATATCCAATGCCTCCAATCAATACATAACAAGGAAACACAAGGTAATACAAGGAAGCACCTCCATGAACACCACAAGCAAATGAGGAACCAACAACCACACCATTTCCCTCATCTAACCATCATGAGTGTGGCATCATATGATTGACATGATTTCCAACACAATCATATGAATGTCAACTCAACTAGCTACAACCATGCTGGAAGGTAGGCATCCATACATCAACTAGACTACATTAGGTTTACATCAATGCCAACATGAGCTATATGCCATCATGAACCAATGCCAACATCAACTAGCTGGAACCATGCACACCATAATGCCAACAAAATTTCCTGTCTTCCTTAAGATTACTATTAACTAAATTCATAAATGTCATCATTTTCTGTTGCAAACACGTTAAATTAAACATTGTTTGCCATGCGTCACCAATAATTTCTAAAATTTGGCATATGTTATCAATGATACGTGTCTTCACCACATTAAGAAGATTCACAACCTTGTTAGATGTTCACGGTGTTGTAGCAACATAACTTGACAATGAAGGTGACCATATTTCTAGTGGAGTCATTAACAAAGGAACTAGATTTAGAATGTCTTCTATCTCTTTTAATCTCCTTTCAAGTCTGAGATTTCCTGCAATCACTTTGGTAACAGACCGAGCAACTGCAGCATTGATATATTGATGCAATACCATGATCCCTTTTTTGTTAGCTCTAGACAGATCAATATCCACTTTTTCTTCATGAATAATCATTTTATTTTCAACGTTTACCTTTTCAACTCTCAATTTTTTGGTGGCTTTGTCATATTTTTCATTTTACAATGTCACAGGATGTTCATTGAAAGTAATGTCCTCTTCTGTAATTTATTCCATTATCTTCTGATTCTCTGCTAAATGAGTATTAACCTAGCTGAGTGGTACACTACTGTCATTTTCCATGTCTATATCTTGTTGAATGATTTCTCTATTTATGACACTTTTGGACTTGGTTGTTTGAACTGTATGTGTTTTGTATGGAAAGTATTTGCGAAGATCCTCTTCCTCATCTCGATGACCTTATAGCTCACCAATAACCAATTTTCCAGTACCAAGAATTTTTCTCTTTCCTAGACTCAAGGATGAGGTTGCACCAGTAGTTGGTGTGGAAGCTGGATATTGTTTTGTAATATTTAGGGATTTTTGCATCTATCTTGCTTCACTATTAATGTTGGTATCTTAAGCTACTCTTTAAACGTCCATTGCCAATATTTGATATTTGATCCTCTGCAAATTTTATAAATTATGTGGTGTGTAAACATAATCTAAATTATATGAATATTTAGACACACTGTTTGTTTGCACATTATGCGATGCAAAAATTGCATTGGTTCTTTGTTCGGATGAAATTTAGGCTATTAGGGTAAAGAAAATGCAAATAGCAGAGGGAAAAGAGGAGGCAATAATAAATTGTTAGAATGGAATGTGTATTGCATGTGATAAAGTTGATAAGATGTAATGACTATTTCATGTGTTGAAACATTTACTCAAGTTCCTGTGTTCATAAAGTGCAAAAAGAACAAATACAAATCCTTAAACAATTGTGCAAAAAAAGAAATACATTGTAGAGAAAATTGTGAAAGAACCTCAGCAATTGAGAAAATGAATTGTTGAATAACACTGAGTCCGCCCAGTTGTGAGCCCAGGAAAATATTTTCTACTGCAGATGTCTTTGTTTCTTTTCTCTTATGTTGGAAAATTCAAATACCTCTTGGTTGATAGTATAAGTGCAAATAACTCATTTCGTTTATCTAGTACTTATTTTCGCTCCCAATTTCTCCTAAATTCGCAATTTTCCACTCTAGCCCTAATCCCCATCTCTTGTTATTTCTTGCATGGAAACTATTACATACGACACTCTCAATAAATAACAATTGAAAATATCAAATCCAACGTTTACATGAAGTAATGAAAATAAGTATCGATATTCCAAAACCATCTTGCCCACTTCACATTTTTCTCTTGGTTTAGTACCATGAAAATATGTGTCATTACAAACATAAATTTTTGATACAATATAAGGACATTATCTACCTATTATATGTTTTGAAAGGGTTTTCAGTGCATTTTTCAGTTTAAATTTCTCAAAATATGGCAATAATTTCTTGGAATCACAAATTTCTGCATAATCTCGTTGTTGCACAAGTTTTTGAAATGACTAAATCCATATTTGTTGTAAAAAAAGTCATTTTAAAGAACATAAAATAAAATTTGTGATTATGACAATTAGCTTTGAAACTGAAAACAATCATTGTAAATGATCATAAATAAATAGTATGCGTAGACATGCTCAACTATTTTTATCACGAATTAATTTAGTTACTGAGCTTCCCCCCACCACTAAATCGTTAACGATTCATTTTATTTTGATACTGGAGTACGAAAAACAATGAATGAACCTTGATTTATGAATAATCTTATACACAATTTTCAAGGTCATGGTAGAGAGATGATTGTCATAATGCGTTCCAGCTCGCTGCATACACATTTTCTCATGATTTATGACAAAGTTTTTCATCTACTAAAGCTATTAATCATGATTTAATAGTCCAATGCCAGTAGTTCTTACCACCATTTTTTCTTATTCGTTACCAAATTCAAATCTAACTTATAGATTTATCGACACATTTAACACTTTCAATAAATATCAACTTACCAAAATGAACATTAACAGTAGGTGGTAAAATAAATCTCGAAAGAAAACAATTATTTCCTTTTTTTTTTTTTTTAATTTAATTTTCTAACCGTTATTTCTTTAATGTTGTTGATACATGTACTAAATAGAAGGACTGTACGAAATAAAATAAATACGAGTTCATTGTGATCATGTCCATTATTGTACAAGTATTCATGATACAACAATACAAAAATATCATGTACATATGCGATGATTTAACATTAACACAATATGATTCCATGGTTCCGGTAATGTTATATACGTAGTGTCAATTATCTCTAACTAATAATTTGATAAATAACAATGGCTCATACTATTGCTAGCTCAGAAGCAAAGCTGGGAAAAATGCCAAATCGATCAACCAAAAACTTGCCAAAGCAGTTTACATTTAATCTTGTAATGAAATCCCTTAATTAATTATTTTATTGACATTAAAACATATCACTAAACATTGGCATTGATTTGTGCTATTGGGAAATGTACATGGAGTTGCGAAACACATGATCTAAAGTTTCTTCCGCACATAATCTCCTCCGCACCATAAATGATCTACACAAGGAAACGTAATAATATTAATTGGATATATTTTTAGCCGTGTTTCCCGGCTCGAACGCATATACCAAAACATAAATTCGATTACCCATTATCTATGGGCATAAAAGTGTTGAGCAAAACAAATATGCGAATAACTTAACGTTTATGAAACATGATAAACTTACTCATGTTCAAAATAATTGCTTTGTGGAAAATAGATATATCGAAAAAGTCTATGGTGATGAAAATTCTTTTTTTTTCCAAGGAAAAAACATAATTTTCATTATAAATATGAAGATTACATGTTGTAGATGCTTCATAAAATAACATATCTCACTATTTGTAACCAAGACTTGCCTCATTCAAAGAGTTGCATAGTATAATTGTATGCCAATAATGATAGCAGAAATATCCTCATCAATATTAAACACTGATCCCCACAATATCCAGTTAATAGTCTGATAAATCATATATCCTGTTGTTGAATTTCATTAAAAATCCTATGATAGTATTGGAAAAATTCATGTGCCCTATGCTCCTGTATCAACCAAGTACCATAATGTTGTACGACAACTTCTTTGGATAAAACATCCTTGATTTGATTCCTTTCCCTGAAGATATGATTGCATGTTACAAAAACAAAATGGGTTTTTAATATCATAATTTCATCCAGCAAGTTTATGAGAGTATGCACATGACAAATAACTACTTGATTGAACCACTTTACAACTATTTTTGAATCACCAAAAATCTGTAGATGACGACATCTTTTTTCAATAGAAAAAATAAGCAGAAGTCTAAGGCTATTTAGTTCGAAGTAATTGTTTGTTCCTCACCCTAATCCCATCTTTAGTTTAAAATAATGATAATCTGTTAGATACAATATCACACCTCCTCTGCATCCATCAGCTTGCATTGATCCATCAAAGTAAGCCCGTGGGCTTGATTTATCATTTTTTTTCACAATGGTATTCTTGTTCTTAGGAATATTTACATTTTCAGGGATAAGATTGAATGTAGCAACTGCATGGGAAGCTAAAAAGGACCAATTTTGTTCTTTACCTTGAAATAATTTTCTGTTCCTACCCAACCAAATTTCCCAACATACTAGTGTTATCACCTAGATTAACCTCAGGTTGAAGGGAGGCAATGCCAGGGTAACCACAAACCAAGCTTAGCCAAGTACCTAGCCCTACTAGGCTAGGAGAGGGCTCTCTTCATAAGGATCTCAGTTAAGATGACTGGATCAGGTAAAGGATTTTAGGCTAGGTATAGTAGCATGAAAGTTTTGATTGGATTTTGTAGGGGTTTTGCAGGATCAGGAGGAGCTGGGCAGTTTAGGTCAGAAATGCAGGGTGTTCTATGGGGCAAGGTAGGCATAGGCTTTAGCACTTTAGGCTTGATGATGTGAGGTGTTTAAGACCTATGAGGAGCTAATAGGGGCATGTGACAATCATGGATCCTTCTTAAACAGTTGAAAACATGAAATGTTGACTAATTTCCCAAGGCAGAGCACTGATACAATGGATTCTACCTATCAAACTTGAAAACATTCAACTAGAAGTAATGAAATGAATGATGGCATACATAAAACATGTAAACAAATGATCACAAAAGAATAAACTGTACTAAAAATCCATACCACAGGGATCCCATAAAAATAGCTGCAAATCTTATTAATCTCCTTGCCAAACTGCTTACAATGATGTACAATCAAGCTCTGAGCATCCAATTGAGTCCAACCCACACAATGACTGAGAAAATACATGATATAGGCCTCAAAACAACTAATCCTAGCCTCAGGGGTCGAATTCCATGAGAGGAGTAGTTGCACACAATACTGAACTGATAGCTAAAGACTAGGGTGGTCAAACTGACTCATTCCTAATATGAAGCAAACTGATTCATTACATGCCACTTAGGCCATTCATCTGATGTATCTACCCTAGGTAACAAAAAATATACTTTAATTACATCATCATCATGAATTACATCAGTGAAAAACCAAAATCCTAGAGGTGAAAAGTGAAAAACCAAAGAAACAGTGAAAGAACTGGTTGCCTGTCAAGTGCCAAGCGCCAATGTCAAACACGCAGCACCTGAAGGAAACACACAACGCTATCTTCAAGGTGAGTTTTGACTACCTTCTTGGTGTCCAAATCGAGCCCAAGATAACTCGTTGGAAAGCTTATCTTGTCTAGTTTCTAGATATCCCTTCATATTTCAAAATGAACTTGATTTGACTCTCCAAAAATGGATTCTCCCAAGACTGGTCAAACACGCAGCGCCTGGTCCAAAAATGAGGCAGAAATGTGATTTTTTGCTAGTTTTTTGCCATTTTCACCAACCAGTTTTGCCTTCCAAGGCTGGAAACATGGTTTTCCTAACTATCTTGGGCCTTCTAAATCTAATGGTGGTGGCCATTCCACCAAATAATGCCTCCAAAAAGTACGCAGCACCTGAAGGGAGTGTGCAGTGCCAGGTAAACGCGCATCGCTTGAAGCGAGTGCACAGCGCCACATCAAGACAACTTTTGACTACCTTCCCGGTGTCCAAATTAGGCATGGGATAGCTCGTTGGAAATATTGTTGAGTCAGATTTCCAGAACATCTTGAATTTTTCAATTTGGAGTTCATTCTGCCCTGTCAAAAGCTCAATCGCCCAAGACTGGTCAAAATGTGCAGAATGAGGCTGCCAAAATGCATAGTGATGTTACAATCAACTTTTGGAGGTCTTCCTCAACTCCAAATTGAGCTCATGATAACTCATTGGAAATATTTCTATGTATAGTTATAATTTGACTCATCAAGAAAGTCTTTTGAACATTTAAGATAAGAGAAATCTTTATTTTCCCAAAGTCACTCCAGAAGTGCAGCAACTGTCCTAAGGCAAGTGATGTTTTGGAAATTTCTCCCAAAACGTGAGACCTGTGTAAAAAAGGTTTTTTTTTCTTGAGTCTATTATGGAAAAAAACCTCTCTCACTTTTGTCAAATTCATCTTTTCTTGCTCCGAAACATCATTTTTATAAAACCTATCCCGATGTGTGGAATAGGGGATTTGTAGAAATGAAGGGAAATAAAGGGGATGAGGGGCTTCTAATTTCTTGAGAATTTTTTTTGGAAGTAGGGAGGAATGTTAGGAAGCAGGGGAAAGTGGAATTTCAAATATTGAGTGAGGGGAAGGGGTCCAAAAGGGAAAAACACAGGCCTAACCTAGAAAAGTGTCAAATTGTAGCAATAGGCTAGGGTTTGTGGGAAAATGATGAATTTGAGGGATATCAGTGATGGGAAGTGTTTAAGAAGGTATTTTAAGGGTAGGGGAAGGTGTATGAGCATCAAGATACAATCTTTGTTGATGATTTGACCATGCAAGGAAAATTACCTTCAAAACCCTAGGAGAGGGAAATGAGCCTTACCTAAGTACAATTGAAGCATGAACAAGGTGTAAAATGACCCATTGGAACCTGAAATGATGATGACAACTATTTGAATGATGGTACACTCAGCTGCATGGTGACATGGACCAATATTTGTAAAAATTTGGAAGGAGTGAAAACAGTCCTAG
The DNA here is from genome assembly GCA_031772625.1 of Pinus tabuliformis. NCBI lineage: Eukaryota > Viridiplantae > Streptophyta > Pinopsida > Pinales > Pinaceae > Pinus > Pinus tabuliformis. Next base: position 1,085,807,634 of record CM062807.1, read on the forward strand.
ACCTAATACCTAGTGACCAAATTTTACTTGAAGACTCACTGAAATGACAATTTGACTTTGACACCCTAAGACCACTTTGTAAGAGCATGTTTGATCGCTGGTGGAAGTATGCAATTATTGAATCTAACATTGGCCACATTGGGGATGGTAGCTCCTTGGAGGTGCCAAGAACACCGTAGACCAAGTAGCCTTATCCATTGGGCATGGAGTAAAAAAAACTCAATTTGAAATACATGACTGAATACTGATGACTCTAAGAAACAAACTGACTTTTACTCAACTAAAAACTAGCTCGATACTAAAACACAACTGACAAACTAGAAAAGATGCTCAAAATGGAGCTTATTCAATAAAACCTACTCTAGCTGTTCCATTCATCACCTGATCAAGTGAAATGAAACAACCAATGCAACCAAGTAAGCATTTTGTCTGCTGTTTGAATTCTCCACAAGTGCTTGTTTATGAATAACAAGAGAGAACTACTGAAAGGCAACTCCCATGAAAACTTGTAAACATATCCAAATTTTCTCAGATTAAATAATATGGATGCTCTATCTGACTCCAAAAATATTGCATAAAGATCTTGAAATTCATGTGCACTGGGACTTAGCTCATCTAATGGATTACTTTGCTTCTCTTCATACCATGAATGCAAACTTTCATGTGAGCTTTGTGACGTGACTCCTGCTGAAAATGACAAAGAAACCGACTGCCGGATCAAGTTTGTATCAATACTTTTTTCAAGCTCAAAGTTAGCTAATGGAGAAGGACTTTGACTACAGACATCATCTAACACATCAACTATTGGATCGTGAAAAACTTGAAAAGACTGTTGCAACCCATTTTCTATTGGTTCCAATGAGATTGCATGATTTTCTATAGGCTGCTTATCCTTTATTGAAGATATACTATGCAAAATTCCCTTCAAAAACTGAAATGATTCAAAACATAATGGTACGAAATCATCTTGCATCATTTGATCATATGTTCTAGCTTCCAAGTCTTCATCTGCAACTTGACATTCAATGGCATTTGGGGGTTGCAAATCTATATATGAGAAGTCTTAAACAAGGATTTCATTGCCCTCTAGATGGTCAAGAACAAAACTTATCGACAGTTGATTTATGCTTGCACGAAAGTGGTCTTTGATGAACTGAAACGAAGTAAAACAAAGAGGCAAAGATCCTTCACTTACTTCAAAATTCTGTACTTTCCCCCTCACTTCCATAGCTGATATGCAATAGCTGATCAATGTATTCGAGCTGCTAAAAGTGAACTTCCTCCTTCCACAAACCAAATGTTGATTTGTCTGCAAGACTAGCTTATGTTTGGAGAACATAATCATCATCATACTGATCAAACATAGGCAAATTATCAGTATAAAACACATCATCAAGCATACATGTCAGATCAACAGATCTCTCTTTTGCAACATGATCTATAAAACAATCATTATCAGATCTATGAAAACTGGGATAAGAAAGAAAATGTTTTGGATCAACCACTTGTTTTTCTTCACTCAGTGAGCCATGGTCTTGAACATCATACTCATTCCTTGTGGTGATCTTTTGCATCATCTCTTCCACTTCACTTACCAAAATGTCGAGCTTTACCTGTAAATATGTCGATTCCTCTGGATCTATGTTCTTCCTCTCTTCTTCCTTCAACTTTTCCCTTTTGATCAGCATATTAGCCTCTACATCTACTGCACTATTCTGCATCTCTTCAAGTGTTGTAAGGTTCCTTTCTCTCAGCTGAAACTACATTTCCGGATCAAAGTCTTCTGAGTAGTGTAAGAGAGCGATCCAAGAGGAGGCCTTATATTAGCGGGCATCGCAAAATAGACTTGGTTAAACCTTGCAGAAAACTGTTGTACTCTCTCCCCTAGCTGTCTTTTCAGCTGGTTATACTCTTCTAGAATCAAGAAAGGGTTCTGTCTAATCACCCACTTGCTGAGGAAAACTTTGATGAACTGCTGGAAATCTAAGATGCTCGCATTAGGCAGGGTTTTGAACCAACTCTACGACTTTACCTTGCAAAGAAAGAGCAAAAATCCTAATACTGACATCCTATTCATCAACTTCAAAAAGGTTAAGAAAATACTCAAAATTCAGTACATGTCTCTCAGCAGTGATGTTGTCACATTCACCATCAAATCTTGGTAGATATAGGTAATGATTTTTAGGGAAAGCATGGAATATAGGAGGTAAAAGCAGAGGCGTGTATCTATCTGAAACTTTACAAGGTATAGGAGTATATACAAAAGCTGTAGAATCATTCTTGGTCTCTTTAGGTTCCTCAGTTTGAAGACGGTCATCATAAGATTTGGAAGAAGGGTCTTGATCAAGATCAAAGGCATGCGAATATTTTGTATTCACAATCTTCAAAGGGAAAGAATCAATTGCAGGTCTAGGATCCTTTCTCGAATAAAATATACTTTGTAAAGCCTTCTTGACATTCTTGGGAAAAGAGAAAAAATAATTTATAACAAAGAACATAATGTCTTGGATGAAATTCCAACTTGAATACTTGATCTTTCCATATTTTCCTTTCATGTTTCTGCTGGTCAGGTTTATCCTCCAGTGGAGTCCTTGGATCTGATCTCGAAACTGATTTAGAGTCGCCAGGTGAATGATTTCATCCTTCTGGTGTCTGATCGTTGTCCACCATCAACAATCAGATCTAAACTTGATACATTTTACTGAGGAACATAAAACTACGTTCCCCAGTATGGTCGCCACTATGTTATCACCTAGATTGACCTTAGGCTGAAGGGAGGCAATGCCAGGGTAACCACAAACCAAGCTTAGCCAAGTAGCTAGCCCTACTAGGCCAGGAGAGGGCTCTCTCTGTAAGGATCTCAGTCAAGATGACTGGATCAGGTAAAGGATTTTAGGCTAGGTATAGTAGCACGAAAGTTTTGATTGGATTTTGTAGGGGTTTTGCCAGATCAGGAGGAGTTGGGTAGTTTAGGTCTGGGAAATTAGGTCAGAAATGCAGGGTGTTCTATGGGGCAAGGTAGGCATAGGCTTTAGAACTTTAGGCTTGATGATGTGAGGTGTTTAATACCGATGAGGAGCTAAGAGGGGCATGTGACAATCTGTTGAGGGCCCCGAAATCGGGTCGACAACAAGGGGGATACCCATCCGGTCCGGAACCTGGTTGGCTGCTCCTTGCCCGTTTGGAGTAGCGGGTCCGACTGGGGATAATGGGACCAGTTTCCCAATGTGAGGGGTGTGCGTGTGTGTGTAGAGTTTGATGGTATTGATCTAGAGGTATTCTAAGCTAATTTTAATTCTAACTTCTAAATTAACTCTATGCTATTGTAATCTAATGGAAAAACAATACATCTAGTCTACGCTAACCCGGGGTATTTTCTTCTATTATGCGATCTAAAAAGATTTCGAACAACAGCTGGTAATAAAGATCATTCAGCTATTATAAGAATATAAATCAATGAAGATAAACCATTCTGCATAAAAAGTTAGGCAAAACAGTTGTGAACAGCATATCGCATAATTAGTTATTCATATGTCAAGCACAAATAAATGACTCCACCGTACAGAAGTGCCAAATGGTAATACACACATTCATACATTAACATATAAAGAACTCAGCTGCATATCACTTTAGGAATATGAGCAGAAATTAGTCAAGAGATAAAAGTACCATTTATGACTAATTTCACTAATAAACTTCAAGCAATAACGATTTACTTCTACTTGTTCTAATATCTGCTAAGAGTACAGAAGTGCAACATCAGTAACAGACATTAAAATGCAAACATAAATAAATCTCGATCCATCCATTCATCAAAAACCCCCTCTGAGGGTGCAAAAGTGCATGTTCTGAGGACAAGTTTTTTGACAGATTTCGGACCCTTCTCCAAATGCCATGAGAAAGGTTAAATACTACTAACTAATTAATCTTAATTAAACAATTTTAGGGAACGGCTTCAAATGACCGCCCTTTTACTAAAAGCAAATTTATTTCTAAAAATCAAATCTAATTTCTAACTGTTTCTGTATCTGCTCCTTAGTGCTGTAAGCAATGCGCTGTTTGCCCTGAAAGAGTCGGCTGGTTGTCCTTTCCTTTTGTTCGAGCTTGATAATTAGAAATGACAAGAGCTGGCACCTCGTTCTGACAGGCTAAAAGATATTTTCGAAAACCTTTCTCTAACTGGGTGTATTCGCTGTGCGTACACTTAGTACAACCCAAGTTCCTTTCGAACTGATTTTGCTTGTTGCTATTTCGGTTTCCGGTCGTGCGAATGACTTAATGAGTTAGGAGTCGCACTGTATGGACAATCCCCTGTATCGAGAATTGCTTCCGTTCTTTGTTCCAGGCTTTTCTGGAGCGTCCCCCTTCTTTTGCGTTTCTCTTTCTGCTTTACCAAGTCTGAGCTTCAGGATCTTTTGCAAACACACTGCTTTTGTGCGCCTTTAACTCTGAGTCTTGGATAGTCTATTTTCATCAGTGCCTGTTGGGTGATACTCTGGAATCCGCGATTCTGCTGTATGCGGCATCCATTTGCGGAGGCATCTTCTCTCTGTTATCTTATTGGCGCTTTCCCCTTTTCCTTAGATGTTTCCTGCATATAGATTTATATCAGTTGCATGTCTTGCAGTTTACGCAAAGAAGAAGGGAAATGACGAAAAGATTGACATGAAAGCATTAAATTCTAATGAATGTGTAATTCTGACATTCATCATGACTTGAATCTTCGATAAATGCGATGCAATCATTTCTGGATACTCAAGCATGCGGTCATTAATTTCCCTTAAGGCGCGCGCTCAATTTTGGGTCTACTGTGTATGTCAGAGAATTCTTGCGATGAGTCTTTTCTGCGATTGGTATCGCAGTATCGAGGGCTGCGACGTCATTAAGTGTTATCGCAGATCGCAGATCGCAGTTTTTTATGATCGCAGATCGCAAGATCGCTTTATCACTCTGTGCTGTTTATGTGACATTTGCGACGTGCGACGTCGCATATCGGCCGTCGGCGATTCCTTAGGTTTTCCCTTTTTGAGCGCTTTTAATGCATGCGATGCGATGGTTTTTCGCGTCGCTCTTTTTCAGTGTATTTATGTGCTTTGGGAAAACGCTTCTCTCTACCTTTGCGACGCGATATAGCTCTTAGGGAGAAAAATATAAAAACTTTAACAAAAATATTTTTTGGATTTTTGGTTAAGGGTCCCCCTTCACTTGATGTTATTATTAATATCAAACAAAGAGGGGGGGTGTTGGTGACCACAACAATGGCGATTCACTGTGAAGAACCAGTTATCTCTGCTTTTCTATTGACCGTTCACTTCCGAAACAGCAAAATTTTTATATGTCTAAATTTTGTTATGAACAGATAGAGTAGATTACCCCTCACCTCGTCAATGATACTTTGTCTCAACCTTTTTTTTACATCCCAATTGCTTGCTTCCTCAGGCTTTTTCTTGCATTCGCACCAGACATTACTTGGTCTTGATTAAAGATAAAATAAGGTCTTCTCTGCGTACTGGCTTAAAAGTATGCTCATTTGTCGTAGGTAGAGCCTCTGCTGCCCGCAAGCGTCCATAGCCTCGACAGGGTTACCATTTTATCCAGCAATGATCCTTTTTCCTGCTTGAGGTTACTCGCAACATTCCAGAGAAAAATCCTTTTTGACACACTTTTCCCTTTTTAATTCTCTAAAGAACAATGTCTTGGTTTGGTGGCCAAATTATGACACAGTCATTCACTTGATTTACACTTTTGCTGAACAAGCCGGCTCGTGATGAGACCTCTTGTCTTTTGATTGCAACAATCTTAAGTCGTTGCCCTGTTTTGATAGACAGTATTGGCAAAGTCAGCAAGTTATAATATCTGTGATCATGATAAGCCGGCTCGTGATGAGACCTCTTATTCTTTGAGATATAGTGTTTTGCTTGGATTGTTTCTCTGAATGCTGCAATTTCCTTTTAGCAGGGAGGAAGTCAATGTTTTTTTCCTTAAGAAAGCTCTGGACGACAATAATAGAGTTTTTTGAAAACAACAGTTTTGCAGAGAATACCTATTTTATTATTGATGATACCTTTCATTGTGCTGATACAAAACAATTCTTTACCAAAGGTTGCTTTCGTCAAAGTTTTTTTTTTTTTTTTTGAGGTTGAAACTAATATCGTAATCAAGGTGAAGTTAACTCTATTTGTTAATAATAAAATTCAGATTTTTCAAAATTTTGCTATTTTTACAAGCGGAAACAAAATCTGATAGAGAATTGGCATGCTCTTTTCATGAATCCTTTTAAATGATCATTTACAACCGGTCTTATTTATAAGAAAAGAAAAACAACAACAAAAATAAAAATAAAACTATCCTACAAAAATAGAAGAATGATCTTCTATGGAAAATACATTTTGAGAATTTGTCCATTCACAGGCAGAGAATCTCTCCTACCTGTTAAATCCTGCAACACAAAAGTCGATGGGCCTATGACCTCTACAATCTGAAAAGGACCAAGCCACAGCTTCTGGAATTTCGTATGTTTGCCCTTTTCTTCATGTGCCTTATCCCATTTTAAAACTAAATCTCCCATCTGAAAGTTTTTTCTGGTCATTATGTTTGAGTCAAAAGAGGATTTTATTAGCGCTTGGTGATGAGCATGGGTTTTCTTAGCCTGTTCTCGTCGTTCTTCTAGTTTGATTATTTCCATTTGTCTTAATTGTAAGGAGGAAGTAGGTACTTCATCAATGTATTGTACTAAGGACAAAGAGGGAATGACTAAGTGAGTAGGAAGAACTGCTTCTCTCCCGTAAACTAAATTAAAGGGAGAAGTGCCGATAGAAGCTTTCTTTGTAATTCTATCTGCCCATAAGGCGTTTACCAGTGCTTTGTGCCAATTCTTTTGGTTTTGGTCGACTGTCTTTTTAATAATCCTGATTAGGTTCTTGTTTGTCGATTCAGCCAACCCATTACCTTGCGGATAGTAGTTGGCAGAATACTTCAGTTTGAACCCTCTTTTGAGCGCAAACTCAGTCATGGTATTTCCAGAAAAATATGATGCATTGTCAAAAATTAAGGCCGTTGGCAATCCAAACCTAGTGATGATAAACTGATCTATGAATTCAATAATGTTTTCAGAATTAGCTGTCTTGAGAGGAACTGCCTCTATCCATTTGGTAAAATAGTCAGTTGCTGTGAGGATATACCTATGCTGTTTAGAAGAGTGAGGAACGATTTCACCTATTATGTCCAGGCCCCATTGACTGAACGGCTGCTCGATGTTAATCGGCTGCAGTGGCATGGATGACTTCTTTTGTTTCCCTGCAGCAGTCTGGCAGACTTGGCATTTCCTTACGTAATTGTATGAGTCTTTGAACAGCGTGGGCTAGTAATATCCTGCACGTAGGATTTTATGTGCGGTGGCTTCTCCAGCATAGTGTCCACCTGCTGGTCCATCGTGGAGTTCCTGCAAAACCTTTTCGGCTTCAGTTTTCTCAAGACATCTAAGAAGCACAGAATCATAATTTATTTTAAACAGGACATCATTTATGAGCTGGTATTGTTTAGCTTTCAATCTCAGGGCTCTCTTCTTGGTGTGATCCAGGTGAAATGGAGCATACCCGTTCTTAAGAAAATAAATGGTGTCAGCATATAATGATTCTGTGTCGTTTAGGCTTACCTCATACGTGTGTACCTCTTCAGATGAGTTCTCAGGAATTTGCGATGCTCCAGCTAACATCTTGCAGAAGCCTTGACCTCTTACGATGTGTGCCGGCTTGATCTCAAGGTCGTATTCTTGTAAGGCGGTGATCCAATTCGCTCTCTTTTCGCCCACATCCTTCTGTATCAGGAGGTTTCTTACCGCTGGAAACGGTACTATGACTTTGGTATGGGCCTTTAGCAAGAAAGGTCTGAAATATTTGATTGCTTTGAAAACGACATATGCCTGTTTCTCTACGTCCGAATAATTGAGTTCAGCACCTTGTAAGTTCGAGCTAAAAAATGCGATTGGAGCTTCTACCTTTTCTTGATTCGCTTGAGTTAAAATCGCAGCATAAGATTTTTCTGAGGCAAACGTGTATAAGATAAAAGGTTCTGAAAAATTTGGGGTTGCTAAAGATGGAGCGTTGATGATGGCTTGTTTGATCAAGTTGAATGCTTCATGCTCGTTTATACCCCATTTAAAGTTTGAATTCTTTTTTATCATTTTTTGTAAAGGAGAAATAATACGTAAAAAATCTGGGACAAACCTTTTCACAAGATTGATCTGTCCCAGGAAAGATTGCATGGTCTTTTTGTTATGGGGCATGGATATTTCGGAAATTTCTTTGATTCTGTCAGGTTCAATGTGAATACCAGATTTTGACACTATGAATCCTAGTAATTTCCCTTCACTTAATGCGAAAAAAGATTTCTTCGGGTTAAGCGAGATCCCATACCTTAAACATGTTTGAAAGATTTGTTTCAAATCTTTGAGATGGTCGCTTCGGTTCTTGGAGTACACTGTTATATCGTCCAAGTAAATCACTAACGATTTATTGACTAAACCTTTAAATGCGATGTCCATGGCTCTCTGAAAGGTAGCGCCAACATTGATCAGACCGAATGGCATCTTCCGATACGCGTAGGTACCCCATTTAGTTCAGAAGGTGGTTTTTAACTGATCATCGGGGTGTACCAGCACTTGATTGTATCCTGAAAATCCATCCAGAAAAGACATTAACTCTGAGCCTGCTACTGCGTGTAATATCTGCTCCATAGGTGGGAGGGGAAAATTGTCTTTCTGACAGGCTTTGTTGAGATTCCGGAAGTCGATACAGATTCTAATATCTCCGTTTTTCTTCCTAACAGGTACCATATTGGATACCCATTTGGAATGTCTGACCGGGAAGATTATTCTGGCTCTCAACAACTTATTCAGCTCAGTCTTTATCTGATTTTCCAAGTTGGGGTGGATTTTTCTGAGCTTCTGTTGGACAGGTTTCTCGTTGTCAATCATAGGGATAGTGTGTTGAATGATAGAAGTGTTGTAAGTCTTCAGCTCATCGTAATTCCAGGAAAAAACGTTTTTGTACTGTCTCAGAAGGCGGATATATGCTGATTTTTCTTCAGGGGCTAGGCCCTGGCCTAGATTGACGTTTTGTGGCTTCTCATCGGTTCCTAGGTTCACTGATTCGTAGTTCAGAGTTGAACTGTAGAGCTTGGCATTAGCCGACCTTTTGAACCGACTTTTCAAATCATATAAGTCTTCTAATTTGACCACTGATTTGGGTATAGCGTTATCAGTGCTACTTTGTTGTATTTGGTGGTCATGATAGTCTTCGTCAATTATCTGGTTTGAGTAGGATCCTTCAGAGGTGAGGAAACTTACGATGTCTGGATTGTCGTTGAACACTCTCCAGTTGGTGATGTTGTCAGGGATGGACGGTTTAAAAATTAATTCTATCGAGAATCTATCTGGGCTAAAATCTTCGGAGGGAATCAGTCTAGAGGCTACGTTAGCTAACAGGTTTGCACTTGCATTTTGGAGTCTCGGGATTGACGAAATATTGAATGCTATGAAATGTGCAGTCAGATCTTGTACTAAAGATTGATAGTGCTTCAAATGACTTGACAGGCAGTGTATGGTGTTACGTACCTGTTTGACGACAATCTCAGAATCTCCAAAGACTTGAAGATACTTGACGTTCAATCCGATTGCTTTGTATAGGCCTTGCACCAAGGCCTCGTATTCCGCTGTATTGTTTGTACAATCGAATTCAAGTCTGCATGTAAGCATGGTCTTATTTCCATCTGAGCTAATCAGAACGCATCCCGCTCCTGCTCCCTCGTTGGACTTAGAGCCATCAAAATATAATTTCCAAAATAAAGATGTATTTACAGGGTTATCAAGAAAACTAACACATTTTGAATCATCATTTTGGGAAAAGTTTTCTACTTGGGACAAAACTGAATTTCCAAATAAGGTGATATATGAGCATTGAAATTTCCGAGGAAAGAATCTACCAAGTAGTTGCCTATGATGCTGCTGTTGTATGCTATTGCTTCATTCTCCCCTTCCAAATCCGTCACTATGTATTTTTGGTGCAATTCTCGTTCAACCTTTATTTGATTTGGTTTACCGTTGTAGGGTAACCACATGTGCGACTAGTCGGTTGAAAAGTATCCGTGGAGTTTTTCGGACCAGTCCCTGCTAAGAATCAAACCGTAGAATTCAGGGATATCAGCCACTAGAATGTCGATAACTTGGCATACTTTAGGGTTAGACGACAGTCTTATGGTCACTTGATTAAGTTCACCTATCACTTCGACTTGCGATCGATCAAGTTGAACTATGCGCACTGCGGATTTTTGCGGTTGAACATTCAGTTTGGCACATATTTACCTGGGTAAAATATTGGTTGAAGCACCAGAATCAACCAAGCAGTTGTGCACGTTTCTATTGAAAATTTCATAAGTGAGGAGAAAAGGAGGAGTATGAGATCTAGATCTTCCTCCAATCAAAGCGATGTCATCTGGATAAATCTTATTGATCGTGTTGATTGGAGGTCTTCCCACATTGTGGGAGGCTACAGCCGTAGGTAAAGGTGTAGTAGGCACGACATGTAATTCCTTCATCATTATTTTCTGTTGATGTTTCAATTTGCTCAACTCGTACAGAGTGATATTAGCCCTAGTCTTTTTCATGTCATCGATGATGTTATACTCCATTTCATCCGACACTATCAGTGTTCTTGATGGAGGCGATTGATCTGATTGGACTGGGCTAAATTGGGTCGCTTTAGCAGTTGTTTTCTTTGTTGCGACCTTTTCTTTTGCTGCAGGGCTTGCGCCCTTCTGTTTAGGGGTAGTTTGGGGAGGATCAAGTTGATTTTTGCTTCGTGTATTGACCGGAAATGCTTCTTGATCTTCTTCTTGTGGGAGGATGAAATCCCACATTCCTTGCAGTTCCACCACTTCTTCATCGTCGGTCTGTGTTTCGATGGTTTTCACTCCTTCTTCTTCTTCAGATTCAACGTTTGAGACAACATTAGGTGGCTTCGTCTCCATGGGAGGATTCCTTTTAAAAGTCCTGAAAGGCTTTTTTGAAGACGTTTCTGCTACTTGTTTTCTTATGTCAATCATCTCATTAGACATGGCCTTTAATACCTTTTGTAATCCTTCCATATCGAAAGGATCTTTCGTTTGCTTCTTCTTGGTGTCTTCTTTGAAAGAGATTTTCTTAGATTTACGTTCTTCGATTGCAGATCTCTTTTCTAGGGCTACTATGCGTTTTTCAACTGCTAACGCCTCAGTTAAGTTTTCAACTAAGGTTGTCTTGCTTTCCCTATCTACGAAGATGGCCAAGTTTGATGGTAAGGCCGTGATATACCATTCGCATCTTACTTCCTCGCTGGGTTGGGAAGCAGAGGGGATTTTGTTGAGGATCTTGTTGAACCGTAAGTTAAAATCTTTAATGGGTTCCCTAGCCTGAGCTTTAAGATTGGATAAATCGTTGATCAATGTCGCTGTTGATCTATCATCACCGAATTTGGTAAGAAATTGACTTTGAAAAATGTCCCAACTCGTGATAGATCCGGAGGGCAACGAAAAGTACTATGACCCGGTTGTTCCTTGCATTGTATAGGGAAAAAGCCGGACAACAGCATCTTCGTTGGTAACTCCGTTGAGATTAACAGGAAGCATGAAATTATTGATATGTTCTTCAGCTAGCATGCCTGTTTCTGGATTGAATTTGGGTAGCCATTTCTCAGGATGGGCCGGTATTGGACTCAGGGGTGGAGGCATTAAAACTGCCCCAGGATTGTTCCATGGAGACTGGGCCATCGTTGAGCTGCTAGTTAATAGAAGTGCAGAAGATGATCGCTGATGCTGAGAAGATGGAGATCTTATGATCTTCGATGATTGCGGGGGAAGGGTTGTGGAAGATGGATGAGTGATTTGAGGTGAAGATGTGGGTGGCTGACTTCGCGGTGAGGGAGTCGAAATGGACGAAGTAGATGAAAGAGTCTCTCTGTCAGACTCTGGAAGTGCTTTCCTTGCTCTTTTCCTAGTGGGGAGAGGAATTTCAGTTGGCTGGATGCCAAACTTTTCACTCTTCAATCTGGTCAGGGGATGAGCAGGGTCGTACTGCGAAGTCACGCTGCCTTTAGATTTATCAGACCTCGGTGTAAAAATAGAGAATCCCTGGAGTTTACGAATCAAAGTTTGAATTTCAGGGGGATCAATGATAAGTTGGTCTGGTATATTAGGTTGTATAGCAGCGGTGGGTGCCCGAGCGACTTCTGGTTCCGGGTTTAACCGTACCGGAGAAGTCGGGGGAGTTGGTGAGGGTGATTTGCTCTCAGAATGGTATTTAGATTTTGATTTATGTGCCATTCATAGCTCGTGCCCTCCTTCTAGCGCCAGAAATGTTGAGGGCCCCGAAATCGGGTCGACAACAAGGGGGATACCCACCCGGTCCGGAACCTGGTTTGGCTGCTCCTTGCCCGTTTGGAGTAGCGGGTCCGACTGGGGATAATGGGACCAGTTTCCCAATGTGAGGGGTGTGTGTGTGTGTGTAGAGTTTGATAGTATTGATCTAGAGGTATTCTAAGCTAATTTTAATTCTAACTTCTAAATTAACTCTATGCTATTGTAATCTAATGGAAAAACAATACATCTAGTCTACGCTAACCTGGGGTATTTTCTTCTATTATGCGATCTAAAAAGATTTCGAACAACAGCTGGTAATAAATATCATTCAGCCATTATAAGAATATAAATCAATGAAGATAAACCATTCTGCATAAAAAGTTAGGCAAAACAGTTGTGAACAGCATATCGCATAATTAGTTATTCATATGTCAAGCACAAATAAATGACTCCACCGTACAGAAGTGCCAATGGTAATAACACACATTCATACATTAACATATAAAGAACTCAGCTGCATATCACTTTAGGAATATGAGCAGAAATTAGTCAAGAGATAAAAGTACCATTTATGACTAATTTCACTAATAAACTTCAAGCAATAATGATTTACTTCTACTTGTTCTAATATCTGCTAAGAGTACAGAAGTGCAACATCAGTAACAGACATTAAAATGCAAACATAAATAAATCTCGATCCATCCATTCATCAAAAACCCCCTCTGAGGGTGCAAAAGTGCATGTTCTGAGGACAAGTTTTTTGACAGATTTCGGACCCTTCTCCAAATGCCATGAGAAGGGTTAAATACTACTAACTAATTAATCTTAATTACACAATTTTAGGGAACGACTTCAAATGACCGCCCTTTTACTAAAAGAAAATTTATTTCTAAAAATCAAATCTAATTTCTAACCGTTTCTGTATCTGCTCCTTAGTGCTGTAAGCAATGCGCTGTTTGCCCTGAAAGAGTCGGCTGGTTGTCCTTTCCTTTTGTTCGAGCTTGATAATTAGAAATGACAAGAGCTGGCACCTCGTTCTGACAGGCTAGAAGATATTTTCGAAAACCTTTCTCTAGCTGGGTGTATTCGCTGTGCGTACACTTAGTACAACCCAGGTTCCTTTCGAACTGATTTTTTTGTTGCTATTTCGGTTTCCGGTCGTGCGAATGACTCAATGAGTTAGGAGTCGCGCTGTATGGACAATCCCCTGTATCGAGAATTGCTTCCGTTCTTTGTTCCAGGCTTTTCTGGAGCGTCCCCCTTCTTTTGCGTTTCTCTTTCTGCTTTACCAAGTCTGAGCTTCAGGATCTTTTGCAAACACACTGCTTTTGTGCGCCTTTAACTCTGAGTCTTGGATAGTCTATTTTCATCAGTGCCTGTTGGGTGATACTCTGGAATCCGCGATTCTGCTGTATGCGGCATCCATTTGCGGAGGCATCTTCTCTCTGTTATCTTATTGGCGCTTTCCCCTTTTCCTTAGATGTTTCCTGCATATAGATTTATATCAGTTGCATGTCTTGCAGTTTACGCAAAGAAGAAGGGAAATGACGAAAAGATTGACATGAAAGCATTAAATTTTAATGAATGTGTAATTCTGACATTCATCATGACTTGACTCTTCGATAAATGCGATGCAATCATTTCTGGATACTCAAGCATGCGGTCATTAATTTCCCTTAAGGCGCACGCTCAATTTTGGGTCTACTGTGTATGTCGGAGAATTCTTGCGATGAGTCTTTTCTGCGATTGGTATCGCAGTATCGAGGGCTGCGACGTCATTAAGTGTTATCGCAGATCACAAATATCGCAAATCACAGTTTTGTATGATCGCAGATCGCAAGATCGCTTTATCACT